>VYZP01074126.1:0-29322 GCA_013400635.1 Hypocryptadius cinnamomeus | reverse complement strand
AAAAAAAAATGAAATATGAGGTAAATTAAAGCTTCCAACTAAGGGGATTTACCAGTAAGTCACCATAAAATTCAGATAATTTATTTTTTCAATTCTGCAGCAACTTTCTCCAATTCATTTGGATTAGCTATTAGAAATTATGTCTCAAAAATTAAAGAAAATGTCTATTGACCACTATATCAAATTCTAATTTTAGCCAGGAAAAAAAAGAATAATTAGGCTGTGATTTACTCTGGTAGTCAACTTACATTAACAATTTTCCTCCATGTTTTTGTAATTCTGGCAAAATCTAATAATATATAAAGTACTCATATACGCTGGGCTAGATTTAGTAAAGACAATTTCCTACACTACATCCAGGACATTTCTCTTTGCCTTCTGTTCCAATAAGACAATTGAGTTGTTCTGTGTAAGGAGGGAATATGATTGTCATGCGTGGCCTCCTCGGTTGGAATTTTAGTGCAGTCTTCAATGAGTGTGGAAGGATTAGTTTTTTAATTTCTTTTAAGCCGTCATCCTCCTGTAACAAGCTGTATAGCACGCCTGCTCTCTGGGAATGGTTCACCCCACATCCTAACCTTTCTTCCCAGGGATAAAGTGTAAATCTCTCAGTGCCAGAAGCCATCATGCAGTGTTGGCTCTGCAGTGGATGCACAGCTGCCAGCTCAGCACGAGCAAGTTTGGTATTGGATCTCTAGCCACAGCTGGAACAAAACAGGAAAGGTGTTTAAGATCCCTAAAGTTATCCTCCTAAAGATGTGTTCCTGCTTTTAAACAAGTATCTGTTCCAACTCCTCTAGAATTGGAGTGCTGTCTACATTAACTGAATAAATAGGGATCTGGGAGCCAAACCAGTCACCAAGGTATGAAACTGTCAGCCTCAGGCACTGAGAACAGAAGAATGAGTAATGGAAGACAACAAGGAAGAACAACAGGACAACCAAAGGAAGTAGAACTGGTGATGGTAACAGAGGCAGAAGGTGCTCAAAATCACATGGATTCCAAAAGTAGAAGCCAGAGGCAAATTCAAATTTACCTGAGTCAGTTTGCTCAGAAAGCACCACCCCAGCACTGCCCATTGCCCAAAATCCATCCTTGCACTTCTGAACCAAGTCTGTCCTGTGATTCCCCCAGGGAGCATCATTAACACACAGAGCACTTGAGCTTTCAATTAAAAAGCATCATTGCTGAAAGCATTATACCAAATCTTTAAAGGACTCCACCCCAATTGGGCTCTGCCCTGTTATAAATTTACAATGAGAAGGAACTTCCCTGACTTCTCCTATCATTATTTATGAAGAGGTAAACCAAATGGAAAAGTAACCCCAATGTTACAAACTAGAGTCACTCATGCTTTGCTCCCAGTGGCACCATGGCAGAGCAGCTGCTCCAGTTCTCTTGGGGTGATCCAACAGTGCCTTATCACACAAACCCTTCTGCTCTGCCAGCAAGGGTACACAACACTTCTTAAAAGCAAAAATGATTGGTTTAATATTTTCTCACTAGTTTTAGCCACAGAGCAGTTTCTTTCTAGGTCTGCTTAAACCTCATCTAACCTTTAAGACTATTCTTTCCCATGTGACCCATGAGAGCTGTATGAAATGAGAAATATATCCAAACAGTAGCTGCAGAAAATACACAGAAATAACTAGTTTTCACTGAGATGGGTTCATTTGTGAGTTCTGACTTTCTCCTGAACTTCCTCCCCTGAAGGACTGGAACAGTAATACCAGTACAATACTTTTTCTCCTGAAGTGGAGTAAATCAGTTCCTCATTCTCAGTAGTGAGGTGAAAATTAAGATGAAAAGGAGCACAGAATGCAGAAAACCCCTATTACTCCAGAATAATACAATTTGCTGCTGATCCTCAGTTGCTAAGATAGGCACGTCAATTATTTATAGAACTCGGGAGTGTGAAATATGAAGTTTTTCAGCCTGGGACACCACGAAGGTAAAACCAGGAACACAATCCTGTCAGCACTGGCAGACAAGGACAGAACAGGCAAGCACAGAATATTTCTACACAGATCACCGTTTTTATTGAACTACAAATTGTAAAAGGTCTCTATGAAATGCCACTTTCAGTGTTAAGTGAGCTGTAGCCTCCTTTTGACAGTGTCAGTCTGTATTTAATGTTTATTTAACATTTATCTAAAGGGCCATCTCTGCCAGGGAAACAATGTACAGTAAGTTAGCATAACTTCACCTGAATATTTACAGGAAGCCAGGGATCTTCTCCTGGATCTGTGCTTATGTCCATCAACAGCCTGTCACACACACTGAAACCTGCTCCACATGACCAAACTTTGCCAATAATTTTCACAATCAAAATTCCAATTTATGTTCTCAGTAGTGATACCAAAATTCATCTGCACAAAAGGCTTATATGGTTTATAGCAAGTTTGTTGAGAGCAAGTATCTGGATTAAAACTCCCAGGGTTGCAGTGAAAGGTTGTTCATAGCTCATCTGAGGAACTAACAGGTACTATTCAAAAGCATCCACAATTTCTTGGGGAAAAGCCTAAAGCAAACCAAATAAAACCCCACAGACAAAATCAGAAAACCTTGGAGCCCCAACTTCTAATAACAGCCATTGACACATGGCATGGCCTTGCTAAAATGCCTTGGTGGGTTCATAATATTCTATCTCAAATAAAGTATTTCAAAGCTGGAGGAATTCTAAGTGCATCTCCCCCTCCTGCCTTGCCTCCAACTCTGAAGGCAAGAGCTTCAAATACAGTGACTAAGAAATTACAGAAAAGGACTAGCACTGAACTTTCAGATCAAAGGGTACGGAGTGATTCACGTTCCTTTCCTGACTGCTTGCGAGACGTGGGCTAAACACCAACAGTCAGGTGCTCTGAAAAGCTCCACCTCAGTAAGAGAACTTGCATCAGCAGTGAGGCTACAGGACCCCAAACAATGTGACTCTCGCTTAGACAGGCTCCCTCGCTCAAGAGCTCTGTCTGTCAGCCCATGTCACCAGAGGGGTGACACACAGCACCTTCCACTGCTGCCAGTGCTCACCGATGCCAGCGTTTGCAGGACACCCAGCAGATCAGAACAGATATTGCCCATCACTCTCCTGCAACTGAAAACCTGAATGCTGACACGACTGAGGGAAAAACCAAAAAACCACGAGCTAGCCCAGCAGGCTACTGTCTGTCCCCAGGGTCACACCAAATACCACGTGCTGGAAGGAAGCAGAAGCAGCGAGGACTTGGCAGCGCCTGAAGCACAATGCCTGCAGAAATGATTGTGCTGATGCCAAATCTGGTCCTTTTGGAGCTTTCCAGCCACTGCTGAGCGGACAGCACGTGTTGCAATGCTGGAGCTGGCAACGGCAGTGCTGAGCACAGCTAGTGGCCACTGGCCACCTTAAAGCACCAGCACCATGTGACTGCCCTGAGCCAATGTTTAGCAGCATGAGCAGTGAAATAACACATCTATTGAGCTCTCAAAACTGCAGCAAATATTGAAAAGCCTCCCTGTTCCACATTTCACCGGGCCTTGTGGGTTCTGTAGCCACCACTGCTCTGTGCTGGCTGGGCGCCAGGGCGCCAAGCAGGGACCAGGAGGAATAAGGAACGGCTACACGACCTGGCTCTGGGGAAGCAGCACTCCTGTAGGGACACAGGTCCTGCCAGCACTGGCTGTTCTCCAGTTTTACAGACTCAAAGCTCTCCAGACTGATGATGAAGAATTTTGAAACCCAAAGAGTATAACAGATTCACATCCAAGTTTATGGAAATAGCTGAAAAATACATCAACGGCCTTCATATACATGTATGCAGAAAAACAACTAACAAAAGTATCAGATCTCCCAAAATATGAATTGACAACAATAGAAACTTGCTAATTATTATTTTTAGTATCTTTAAATTCTCATCTCTGGTGCCATTAAACTAAAAATTATATAACAATGGATTTGAACTGTAGGACAGCTTATACAAGTTAGGACCATTCCAAAAAAGTCAATCAGTGTTTCAGAGTATATTCAGCAGATATTTTGAACACAGGCAGAGCAAAGGGTTCTGTCCATGACAGGCTCTTGTCATATCGGGCTGGAAGGTTCCAAGCAGACTAAGAGCTCTGGTTGGCCAAATGGGAACACCTGAACTACAGGTAATTCCTCCCTGATTGCAGTTTTGAAAATAACATTTCTAGCAGAAACTTTTACATATATATATATATATATATATATATCAACCCATTACATAGTACTGACAAGATCCTCTGCTTGCCCCAGAAACACCCTGTGTCCCACACAGCTGCTGCTGGAGAGAGACGAGAGGCAGGGGCAACAGGCAGATCATCACTGCAAACCTGGAATACTTGCAAGGAGAACATTTGCTTCTGACTTTTGGGGGATTTAAGTCAATCTGCACAAACAAGCATGAAAATATCCCAAGGAAAGCTACATGACTAATGAAGATTTTCTTGCTCTCCATCAGTTGCTTCAGCCACTTCTGCTGCCACTGGATGAGCATAACAAGGCCTTTCTACTGCGTGGTGCTCTGCAGGTATGACTAAATCTGCCTCTTACCTCCCCAAGTCCCCAGGTAGACTATCACGCCTCCATTACAGAGAGAATTCCACAGAATGAAAGAGCCAATAAGAAGTGTTTCCTCTGGGCATCTCAACAGCATTATCACAAAATGCAGTAAAAGGCATCAGAGTATCACAGAGTGATTCAGCCCTGTCAGTGGCACCTGTTTGTAGAACACCCCCAACACTGCAGCCGTGTGCACCTGCCTGGGGGCATGGCCACAGCAGGACAGCCCATGGCTGACTGACCAACCCTCTGAGCATGACACTGGCTGCAAATGGACTGGTCCAGTGCAGCTCTCATTTCTGTTTCTGCCCTCAGCACAACCATGGCAGCAGAGGCGTGGAGTAACTGCTAGGCTGGTGGGGCAGGGAGAACTGCTGCACCTGCCAGGGCACACATGCAGGGACAGGGTGGAAAGGATGAGTTGTGTGGGTTTTAGATACATAATGATACAACTTTGGGGAAAACCCGAGCAAAGAGAGAGCAGGTCAGGAGTGAGAGGCGGCACTGGGACTTCATGCAAAACAGAGGAGGAGGGAATTCAGAACACTGAGCTCCGGTTTGAGGGGGTGTGCCGTTTGCCTCGTGAGGAAAGGTACCCCACAAAGTCCCACAGGCTCTGAAATGCACTCAATTAGCTGTTCCTTTTACCTTTTTGTTCTACCCAGCATTTCTTCAAGAGCACTGTCATCTCTGGCTTTGGCATCCTACTCATCATCTATGAATTCATGTTGCCGTTTCCTCCCTGAAAGGAAAAATCCCATAGTCAGTCATTTGCTACACAGAGGAAAGGACAAATCTGACAGTATTTTTGCCACTGTTAAAGTTCAAAAACCACCCTGCTTCTTGAGCAGACAACACTGCAAGTTGTGCTCTGGGCTATGGTGTCATTCAGCCATGATCAATCAGTGTGTGCTCGCTCCAGAAACTTACCCCGAATTTACCTGTAAGCAGCTGAAAAGCTGTCAGTGCCTCAGCCCTGTCTGGAGAGAAGGAGCAGGGCAATGACTTGCTCAGACTAAAAAAATTCCCACAACAACAAGAGAGACTTGTGCCAGGCAAATAACTTTATTTTACTTTAAAACATTCTAAAAGTGTTAATCTATATGAAAGAGAAGCAATACAAGACTGAGAAAGTATGTTTAATGTTAGGGAAGCCTTCGCATCACATAAGCCAAATTAAAAATAAGACTAAACACAAGTATACAAAGCAGAGACAAAAAAAAAATCAATTTTCTCAAAGATATAACATAAGGGACTCCCACAGGGGCCGGCAAATTCTGGAAGGGAGAAAGATTATATTTTATGGGAAGAGATTCAATAAGCATTCTTTTCCCATAAAGCTAGTGATGGAGGATTGTCACTGCTCCATAGACATCCCATGCACATTTCAGGACAACAGTAACAGGAAATCAATAGCACCTTTTATACGTGCAAAGACATTATCTCTCTGGACTCCTAATACTAACAAATGGGGCCAAGAAACACCTTTACTAGAATTTAGCAGTCAGCATTACTCTGGCTGAGAACAGAGGGCAGGATGCTGGTCTACACCCTTAGATTTTTAGATATTTTTTTAAAAACTAACTCTGCTCAGAGCATCACCCTCAAGTGGTGCCCAGGAGCCCCTGATGACAGTACATCACAAGTGTAACAGTGCTGAGCCCCAGTGCTGTCACCCCATCGCAGACATCCCCTCCAGCTGATGCTGCAGTCATTACAGGCAGGAGCTTTGTCAGGGCGTAATTTGACAGCTTTGACAAGCTCGGCTGAATTTATGGCACTTTCTAGTTTTTCCCTCCATTGAGCTGCGATGGAACTAAAGTTAATATTACCAAACCCACTCTGTGAGGGGACAGGCTCCCAGCGCTGGGATCAGGATCACAGTCACTGAGAGAATCTGCTACACTGGGTCCCTCACAGTGTCCCCTGCCACCCTTGGGGACAGGGAGGGCAGCTCCATTCAGCCCACTTGCGAGGGGAGATTCCATGATGAAGGTCTCTGGTATCTCTGGCTCTACCACAGCAGAGGTGAATCACCACTAGTAAGGCTACTCACAGCTTACTAGAAAGAACTGAAGCAGCAGCCATGGTGTCACAGGTCTGACAACACCTGCCCAGCTAAACCCAGGACCTGTGTCCTGGGAACTGCTTCTCTTGTTGCAGGGACTGTGCCCCACACAGCACCACAAAGCTTCCACCTGCAAGCACCAATGTGGGAAGAGGAATATTGCACCCCAAGCCAAACCTTGGCACGTTGGTAAAGCACAAACAAGTACTTTTCTTTTTTTTCTTCCTTTTTCCCATCAGACTGCTTTTTGCCATAGATGTTACATTTCCTCTGTTAAAATGCAGGGTTTTAAAGAGCTCTCTCTACATCCTTAGAAAGCACAGTTCATATTTAGCTCCCTAAACTCGTATTTCTCTCTTCCTATATTTCCCTGCCAAGATGTGACACCTGTGGAACGTTCCCAGAAAATTCCCCTGAATCATCTGTGATGCAAGGGAACAGCAGCCAGCATTGGCAACAAGCAGCTGGGTCTTTTAGGAAAGCGTCAGATCAATCTGGTGAGGGGAAGGATCCCCAGCAACTCTGTCACTAATCATCCCCAAGGATCACAGAGCTCCCAAATCAGTTAGAAAAAGAGCATAATTACGACAGGACCAAAATCCATGGGAAATAGTGTTGCCATGGCAACTGACATCCTCACAACTAAAATCTCCTTTGCATTCTTGCACAGACTCAATGACTCCTAAACCACGTGGAAAAAAAAAAACCCTGTCTAGCAGGTGGGTTCATTGAGGAAAAGCCGTGCTAGAGGTGTTTCCCTGCAGAACAGACCCATTTCCACATGGTTTTCAGAAAGGGAGCTTTTGTGCAACTCATGTTCCAAGCATTGCACCTCACTCACCAGGAGTGCAGAGGAACTGCTATAACATAATCAATACTTCCTTGTTAACTACCCTTGTATCAGAAAAAACCCAACTTATTAAATATTAAAACGTTCCTGGTTTCAAATAAAAGTGACGTGAAGATAAAATCCAAAGCAGACTAGCTGAGTTTTGAAATGGGAATGTGGTTCCAGCTTCACCCTGGGCTGCACGGATGTCAATGACTGGTTTTTCAAACACTCCTCTTTACAGACAGAAGTACCCAAAAACCACTCCAGCATCCACACACACATATCTGATCCAGCCACTGAGCAACATCCATACATGAGCAGGAAAGGCCTTATTTTTCTTCCTGACAGCCTTATCACAGCATTAATACCCAGTCTGTCCACCAGCACGCTTTAAACGAGGTCCACGTTAACGCACCAGCTGGGCAGCCCTTTTGCTAAAATCTCTGAGCTCTGCACACTTTGGGGACATTTCCCTTCCATTTCAGTACTGCTCGGGCCTGGGGAGTTAACCCACCATCAGGGAGGGCAGCACAGCGTGAACCCCAGGGCCGTGTTCTCTACGCCAAAAGCCAAAGCAGCGCTATTGATCCAAGGGAAACTGCTCCAGATCTGCTGGTGACAAACGAGCTCTGCCCACGGCGTGCCCTTGCCAGCCGCGCTGTGCCCGTGGGTCTGACATCGCTGAGCTCAGCTGGGCTCGCCTTCGGGTGCCGTGCAGGCAGATCTGCCCCGGGACCCTCCGCTGTACCGGGCTGCCGGACTTCCCGCTGCCCTCCGCCAGCCCCGCCGGAGCCGGGGAATAGCGACTCACGGAATAGCGACTGGATGGTGACAGCACGGTTCGGAAATCGCCCTCTTGTTACGGGGAAGAGAGGCCTCGTGGCAGCGTCTGCACCTACAGGTCCCGTCAATGACCGGAGTGAGCGACTGCCCTTTAGGCAGGTACCGAGGGCCCTGCGGCACCGAGACGGGCACCGGGAGAGGAACCGGGGACGGGCACCGGCGGTCGCCCTCCCACCCGCTATCCCCCGAGAGCGGGGCGGACGGAGGCCCTGGGCACCCACAACGCTGCCACAGCGGCCGCTGGGGTACGGAGCGACCGCGCCGGCAAAGACGCGTCAGAGTGCCGGGGCGAAGAACGAGGGGAACGTGACCGGAGCGGAGCGCGGCAGAGCAGGTCGGTGCCGGTCGGTGCCGGTGCCGGTGCCGGTGCCCGCCCGCGCTCCCTCTCTCCCTCCCTCGCTCGCTCGCTCCCTCAGTCCCTCCCTCACTCACCCCTCGCCTCCTCCGCCGNGGCGGGAGCGGCGCCCCTGCGGCGTGTCCTCCGCCCGGGCCGGGCTGCTGCTGCTGTTGCCGGCGGCGGGGCGGGAGAGCTCGGCCCGGGCCGCGGGGCTCCCGGTTGAGTGAGACGGGTGAGCGCCCGCTGAGGCTGAGAAATGCGTGGTTTGCTCCGAATTGCGGCGGTTTGGGCGCTCCTGATGCAACTCCGCGCACGCGGGGCGCACCCGCGTCCCCTCGGGCACGGCTGTGGAGGCTTCCCGAACGTTTCCCGTTTGGAAACAGCCAGGGGTTTTTTGCAAAACGTTTTTCCCGCCAAAAAAAGGAGACTAGAGAATCCTTGATTTCACTTTTAAGAATAGATGAATATTAATTGGTGCAGGTTTGTTACACTGGAACAGTTTGGAGCTTACTGGGAGATAACTGCTTTTTTTATGGTAATTATTAGGCAGATCTACAAAGATCTGGATGTAGGAACTATGCTGTAGTTTGTTTCAGCGAGTGCAACGGCAATATAGATCTGTTGTATATGTTTGTGTGTGCATAAATATGTATAAAAGCCCATCAAGTCCATCAGCCTGGGTGTGGCCATTGGAGCTGGACAAGGCTCCTGCTGAACCACCACCACTGCTGCGTGCAATAGGATATCCAGACTTGGAAGCCATTCAACCTGATAGCTTGGAAGAATTCCCTTTGGGACTCCTGTCAGTCCCTGAGCTGCTGGGACAGTCTGCTGTGCCTCATGTGTAGGAATCGGCTGCATTCCTGAAGGAACAGCGTGTGATGGGCACACTGTTTGCAGAACACCCTGATGTTTGCAGAACACCCTGATGCTCCTTTTAAAAAAAATTCAAGCCCTCATGTGGTTTAAAGCCGGCAAGGCCATGCTTGTGCATTCCTTGGGAGCTTTCGTAATTCCCCTCCAAAACGTCAGCAGCGTGCAGAGGTTAAAACAGAGAGGTGGGAACCACGCAAGGGTTGTGACTGCTGGGGAGAGTTTAATGGTTAACTTAGCCAGGATTCCAGAGCAGGACATTCAGGTTTTGTACAGCGAGGAGCTGGAAACTGAATTAAAGGGGTCTGCAAGGGAGTAATTCCAACAGAGATGAGCGGGTGCTTTGTTAATTGCCCCTTGCTAATTAATTTCAGCAGTACTTTTCTGTGGTGGATGTGGTGAGCAGCGTGTCTGGGTGCTGAGCACAGGGTGATATGGCAGCTGAGCTTGGAGCTGCACTGACCCCATGGAGGCAGGATCCTGTGAGCAGGAATTGCTCTGTGTGTGTGTGAATGATTCATCTTTTAGACATGTTAGTCTGCTGGAAATGTGCTGCTGTGTTTGAGACTTAAATGAAGCCTTTTAATGTTGACCAGAGTTTTGGTAATAAAAATGTAACTTACATGCTATTATTTGTGACTGCATTTCCTGACAGTCTAAAAACGATGTCAGGGATTCTTTAGTGGTTTTGAAGAGGCTGTTGCTCGTGGAATATTGAACCAATGACCCAAACTACTCAGTGATGATGAAATGCCCAATCTAACATTTTATTGAACATGGCATTTATGAAAAATGAACCTGCTCATTTCTATTATATAATCAATAGCACATTAAACCATTTATCATTAATTTGATTTAAAAATGCCATTTTGGGCCTATATGTTCCCCTGCCTTCCTAGTCGAGTTTAAATTTGATATCTGAGAAAGCACAAGGTAGTAAAAAGAAATAAGCTAATTGTAGCTGTCCTTACTGTCTTGGGACCAGCAAATTTGGCAGCTCCCCTTTTGCTGCATCATTTTAAAACATTAACAAACAACAATACAAGTGTGCAGAAAAAACATTCTGAGCTGTCCTCAAATCCAAACAGATTCCTGGCATTGTGACACAAGTGAGTGTGTTTCTGTGATGGAAACCCTCCTTGCCACAAGTGGTAAAAAAGATGTCACTTCAAGAAATTTCCTTTTAGGAACTTTATTTCCCCAGTGAAAGCTAGGAACCTGTGACAGCTTTGCTTCTTGAAGGGTGTTAACAGTAAATGGAATTTGTGTCTGTAAATCCACTCCTGTCTGAGTGCCCCCCTCACTGACTGCACTGGGCCCTGGCTGTGGCAGCCCCTGGGGACAGCCTGGACCATCAGGTTTTGGTTATTTTGCTCTGGATGTTCCTCCTGGAATGGCTTCCTGTGCCCAGGAACTGGTTCTTGCCTAGACAGTTTGGGAACTGGATGGTTGGGCTCTTTCAAGCTCTGCCTGGGGGAGGTTCTGGTTGATTTTAGCAGCTGCACTTCTGAAAAGTAGGTGTTAAGCAATCTCCAAGGAATGGGCAGGAACTGCAATGCGAGGGATATAGGGTGAGGTGAGAGAGGGGAGATTACCAAGGCTCTCTAGAGTCCAAAAATAACATTGCTGGGACATGATAATGGAAGGAGCAGGGGTTTTTCCCTATTGATTCTGAAAGAGCCATCCATGTCCTTGGAGTGAGGCCAGGTGCCATCTGAGGTCCCAGAGTGCAGTAAAGGACAAGGAAGGTTCATTCTTGATGCTTTTGGTGGCACACTGTTCTCATGGTTATCTGTCTGTGGCTTTGTTGGACAGATGATGCACCTTCCTCCTTCACAGCACAACACAGACCCCGCTGGGGAGCAGAGTGGGGTACTGGGGAGCACAAGGCAGGTGCTGGGATGAGAGCAGAACCATGGGCTTACATTTCTTACCTTTACAGCTTGGAAAGTCTGTGCTTTTGGAAAGTTACAATGTCCCCTTGAGGGCTGAGATTGAAATATGAGTAGAATTTATTGTACATCTCTGGATTTATGTATTTTTATCTGAGATGACTTTGTTTTTTCCTGCTCTTCTGATTTGAAGGGGATAGTAGTTGCCTAATACAACTAAAGTCTGAACATGAGTGGTGGGGTTTTTACATAATTTTTATACCTGGGTATGCACTGATGGGCTGTTGAGGTCCCTTGTTGCACTACAGTTAGTGTGGACAATCCTGGTGTGGTAATTGAATATTTTATTAACTTATGTAGTGAAACAATAATCCGTTCTTGATTTTGGTCCAAAGTAGTGCAGTGTAACAGCTGACAGACTTCCCTTTCAGGACTGATCTTGAGAGTGGCCTTTTGGAAATGGCATTGGCTGTCCTTGAGTTGATTGTTGGTGGTTTCCACAGGCCTCCCAGGAGGAGCTGAAGGCTGCGTACCGCCGGCTGTGCATGCTGTACCACCCCGACAAGCACCGCGACCCCGAGCTCAAAAGCCAGGCTGAGCGGCTCTTCAACCTTGTCCACCAAGCCTATGAAGGTCAGGGGGAGGCTGAGCTTTGCAGGGGGTTTCTGGCAGAGCTGTGTCTTCGTGCTTTTTGAAGCTATTTTTTACTACAAAGTAATAATTAAATTTGCTGATACTTACCAATGCTGTTTCCTGCTTCTGTACCATAAAGTCAGAGAAATGCCATATAAATGCTGCAGGGAATGAGATGTGGGGTGTCTGTCTTACCTCCTGCATGTTGTAAATTATCTTCTCATCACTTCCCTTACTTCTAAAGACCTCTTCCATAGGAGAATAAAGACTGAAAAGCTTCAAATAGAGATATAATTTCATATTGTACTGATGGACTGCTGCATCCCAGGGTTCTGTTCCCTGTCATCTGGCCATGGTCTCCATTTCTAGCAAGTTCTTCTATATGCTCTGACTGAGAGGAGGACAACTGATTCATAGCAGTTAGTTTATTTTTGTGCCAAAGCCCTTTTCAAATACTCTGAATTAAACTGAAGTTTGCTTTAATCCTTGTGTGCAAGTTGCACCTGGAGTGCAGATGGATTAGAATGGTAGGAGTCATGCATGTTACAAACCTGGTGCACCCAGTCTTTAAGCTAAAGAGAAACTAAAGCAAAATGCTGAATAAATATTCCCCCATTCAACCTCAAATATGAGTGAATATTTTTTGCACCCCTGGTTTTGACTGATAAACATTTGTTCCTTCCAGTTGAACTTGAGCATGTGTGGAGTCTTTCCTCTTGTCCCTAGGTTAGGTGTTAGGACATGTGGAAGCTTTTGCTGGGAGAGCAGGGAAAATCTGACCTTGATGACGTGCAGAACAAAAAGTCCTAATGCTTCAATAATTTCATTTTAGTGTGGTGAGTGGCCTTACATTAGAGGCAGCAGCTTCCCTTTGAATTTTCTGGCTGCTCTTGGCTCTGCCTTGCAATGAACATGGAAGTTGGTGCTCATTTAGTACCAAATGTGAGTGTAGTATGTTACAAGCAAAAATTTTGACATCTTGGAAATGAGCCACTCCACCTCTTCTCTATTTTCTCTTTCTCCTCTTCCACCTCTTAGTATCACACAACAAAAGATTCATTTTATCAGAATTCATAAAAAATAATGTCTGCCTGTGACATTTAACAAGTGCAATAATATTCCACTAGTTCAGACCGAAACTCAATTACCAGTATAAGCCTCTTTTTGCCTTACTATACTCCCCCAGCTCCCTGGGGGCACATCAGTTTTCCCACAGCCTCAAGAAATACATGGTAATGATAAAGCTGGTCTTACAACCCTGGAGGAGGAAATAGCAATGATTTTTTTGATTTATTTTTTTTTACAGACAGATGTGTTATAGGAGCTTATGCATTTAAATATGCCTTACCCTTTAGAGACTGTTCCTAATTCTGTGCCTAGTCTTTTTCTAAAGTAACTGTTTTTCAGTCTCCTGTTGTATTTTGTGTTGTCCATTGTGTTGGGTGACATTTTGGGAGGTTAAGATTCTACACACACCTTTGCCATTACCCCTTACTGATGTTTGGTAAGGTGTGAACTGCCTCGTGGAAATTGCTTTGTTGGTGCTTGGCATGTGTGGGGACTAGGTGGGAAAGGATCAGTGGACATGGCTGGTGAGGAAGATCAAAGGAAGCACCACAGAGCTTTGAAAGTCAGACAGAACTGGATGGCAATCCCAGGAAGGGCCCAGGGACTGCTCAGGCCAAATTGTTCATAATCTCCATGTTTGTTAGAGGGCTTGTGTCACCTTCAAAGGAAGTGGTGTTAGAAACATCCCCTGCACATTCACTTAGGTTGCATGTCTCTTGTATTCTTTCCACTTTCTTGTTTTAGGAAAAGAAGAAGAAAAAAATTAGATTTGTTGTGGGGAAAAGTCAGTATGTCTTCTCAGTAAAGCATGTGGAAGCATCAAAGGGGTTCATGTGCAGCTGTAGAACAAGATGTTTCTAGGATCTGTGCTTGAATTCCAAATATTGTGTGTGTTTTGTTCTGAAATCTGAGGAGAAGACCAAAAACTGAGTTCTCTCCTCTCTTTTGGTTTCAATTTACAGTGCTTAGTGATCCACAGACCAGAGCCATCTATGACATATATGGGAGGAGAGGACTGGAGATGGAAGGCTGGGAGGTGAGAGAAATTGAGCACATTGTGGCCAGTGGCCTTGACTAAGCCCACCTTTATCTACCATGCTTCTATCAGCTGCAGTGACACCTGGCTGGTAATAAATGCCTCTTGGTTTGAAGACATCCTTGGTTAGTTATTTCTGTCTCCCTCTGTCCCTGCTGGAACACCATGATGGATTTTCAAAGAACCCTTTGGTTTTGCACTTGACAAGAGAACAATAAACCTGACATTCAGAGTTCCCTGGAAGGATATTACCATGACAGGCAACATCTTTATCTGAGACAAATGTGACATTATTGTCCATCTAGTCCCATCTTTTTCATCCAAAACTTGTTTTTTTCAGCATCAACTAGCTTCTGAGTTTGAAATTACTTTTGCCCCCTGGGCTTTTTGGGGTGGGGTGGGGTGGGGTTTTTTGTGGTTTAGTTTTGGTTGGGTTTTATGGGCTTGGAAACAGAACTTGTCCTTTCATGGCTGTCCAGCTCTTGAGTCCCTTGCTAGCCTCTGCCAGCCCTAGTTGATTGCACTATGCTGCTTGAAGCAGAATCCTGTAGTATTGGGCCAGGTCAGCACCAAGGTCAAACTTGGAGTCAGTTGCTAGAAATGTGGAGCAGATCCAGCATGTAACAGATGCTTTGAAAACCAGATTTTTTTTAACTGCTTTTGGCAGACTTGATCTTATTTTGAAGAGCCAAATCCAATACTCTTTCTGTCTGTTCCAAAACTGGGCCTGTATAAAACCTTCATTCCCTGACCCATGTCAGGTAAGCAGCTGTGAACCAGCATAGCCTAAAATCACACAACTCTCACAGAAACAATTTACTTCAGCCAGAGACTTTCAGTTATTTTCATTTTTGCGTCCACACCTGGTAGAGCAGTTAATGGATCGCTGAGGGTAACAGCTGCACTGCAGTGTCTTGTAGTTGTGGTTGGACAGCTCTTTGCCCTGGTTTTGTCAAGGGAATGGAAATAACAAAACCATTTTCCCTTCTCTCAAGGCATGGGGTTTTCTCTCATGCCTGCACTTTGATCTGGCCTGGGTGCTTTGTTCCAAACTCTATTGAAATTGGTGCAGGGTGGCTTTCAGCAGCAGTGTTAGTGCATCCTGCACCCAAGGCCTCTGAACCCCAGCACTGCAATGCCCTCAGCAGCCTCTGTCTGGTAATTGTTTAATTTTCATTTATTTTTGAGCAGGTTGTGGAACGAAAGAGAACTGCAGCTGAAATCAGGGAAGAATTTGAGCGTTTGCAGAGAGAGAGGGAAGAGAGGAGACTGCAGCAGCGAACTAATCCAAAGGTAAGCAAAGACTTAATCCTGGTCTCAAGAGTGGGTCTGTAATTATCACCAGTATGCAGGGTGAGCTGAGCCTAGGTCAGGACCTGTAGGAAAGAGCCCCTCAGGTGTCTACACTTGGTGCATGAATTTCTGTCTTTTGCATATGCAGTTTCTCTGCATAATATAGGGCAAACAGCTCATTCTTTGAACAGTCCCTTACTGAATGTTCTTCTTTTCTTAGCAAAACATGTTGAGACAAAATACCTTTTTCAGCAATTTTCAGAAAATAGACCTAACACTGAAATATTTATGATTTCTTTCAAAGTTTTCTAAATAAAATGTAACTTGCTGCAGCTACCTGACAGGTTTTCCCTTTGGCATTGCTGCAGTGTCACAACAATGCAGGGAGCTGTTCAAATGCACTTTGAAACCAGCAACAAATCTGAAGCATCCCTAAGCCAGCTGGGCAGCAGCACAGTGAGCAAAGTCAATCTGAACAGGGTTGGGGGTCTGCCAGTGTTGCAGTTAGTGCCTGTTTTAGGAAAGGGTGAGATGAGAATTGTCCTGGATGCTGTTCCCATCTTGGTCTGTTTGAGCAGCAGACTCTGACCTCAAGTGACTCACCTCAGCTAACCTTGGCTAGTCAGAGGTGCTCAGGAATACCTTTGGGATGGCAGGGAGAGATGGACATGGCAATTGGCCAGAGTATCCATAGCTCAGACTTGCAGTCTTTGCTGGCTCTTGGCTTGATGAGTGTGTGAGGCAAACCTGGGGTTTGTCAGGATGGTCCCTGACTGAAGTTTCAAAGCTTGTTGAATCACAAAAATCTTGGTTCTTATGCAATGACTAACATTATCCAAGAGCTGCATTTACTATTAGCTAAATGAATTCACACATTAGTGTAAAATCACAGTCTTCTGAGTGGACAGATGTGGGATTACAGTGGTGCTTAGGACTGGATTTTAAGGAAAACCTCCATCTAAGCATAGCTGTAATATTTTGAGACATTCACCTTGGCACCACCTTTGGATCTGCACTGCTCTTAGCAAAGCAATTGGGCTGTACAGATCTCCAGGCTGTGGGCAGTTTATAGACACTAAGAACTGGTTTGTATTGAAGGGTAAACAAGCATAAAGTGTTGTGTGAGTATCTGTTGACAGCTTTATTCCAGGCAGGAAGGGATTTCTGTGTGCCACAAGCCAGGCAGGGCAAACTATCCCTGCTGGAGGTGCGGGTGAGTGGGGTCAGAGAGATGTTTTCAGAGAGGGGCATGGTTATCTCCCACTCTGCTGCTCCTGCTTCAGGAATGTGACATTTTCTCTGGGCGCCTCGCCGTGGCTGTGAGCTGCACTGTGAGCCTCAGCCTGTGTCCTGGGATAAAATTAGCCATCTGGGTGTTTACAGCAATTGCAGGCTGGCAGCCGATGGAAATGCCTCTCCAGGCAGTGTTCCCGTGGAATTGGGGAGCACAGCTGTGATCATTTCATACACGAGCACAAGTTATTTTAAAATTTCCAACATTTTGTCGGTGCTATAAAACAGTTTCACAAAAATAAAGGATTTTAACCAGAAATGTTGAGCAATAACCAGATGTAGGCAATTTGGAGGGTTGAAATTGAGTCTCCTATTTGCTTTTAGAGCTTTGTTTTTGCTTTCAAAGATGTGCAGAAGGGTTGAAAAGTTCATTACTAGGTTTAAGAAGAACGGCTTCCTGTTAGGAGAAATTAAATCCAGTTATTTTCCAGCTGTCAGGAATGGTCAATATGTAAGGAACACAGGTCCCTCAAGGCAAAGCCTGGCACAACTTCCAGGTATCACCTTCCTGAAGGTAAATCCCTAAGTAAAAAGTAAGGAGGAAGTATATTTTCCTCTGGCACATCTACGAATTCCATCAGTGAAGCCTGTTTCACAAGCTGGCAAATAAAGGTGATTTTAAAAGCTAATCCCGGCTCTGATGGTTCCATAGTGCCATTCCTGCTTCCTGCCCTGCCGAGCTGCTGCTCTGTGCAGCACAGTGTGGGCACCACTGACTCCTGACAGGCATTATTACAGCTCTGTCCTGCTGCCCTTCCTTCGGGGAGAGCTCCTCCATGGTCGGAGCAGGTGGCTGATGGGAGCTGGGAGCAGCAGCAGTCCCCTCCATTATCCGGAGGCATAGGGGTGCTCTTGTTCTCTGGGAATATTTTTAACTTTACCATCTGCTGCTTTTCCTGTGCTTGTGCCTGAACCAGTTTCCTTGCCAGGATCCACAGACCTCCGAGGGTGACTTCACCTGCTTGGCAGGAGGTGAGGGTCTGCCCAGGGTCCACCTCTCACCTCAGCGAAAGGCAGAAGAGTAGGAGCTCTGCTGGGGAACAGGGAGACTTTCCTTTTCTCTGAACAGATCTGGTGGATTTTCATGGAGAGGTTCTTGTTTCCTTGGGAGGAATATTTGCTGTACAATTCATGCATGTGAAAAAGGAAATCCTAGTATTTTGAGCGTGCTTTAGAGAAAGGAGGTGCAATGAATTTTAGGAATGCGTGAGGATCTTGATGCATCTCCAAAGGGTGCAGCCTTGTGGCACCAGTAAGCCAAATACACCAAGATTGTCTCCAAACAGGTGTTTGCTAGCACAGGACTGAGCCCTTTCAGGGTGGTTAGAGGTTTTCCATTGCTTCCCTCTTCTTTTGGCCTCATTTTGAGAAACAGCATGGCATTGGAGAGGGCTGAAACTGGAGAAGCTGCAGGGTCTGGAGTCACTTGAAGGTGACTTTGCAGATAGTTCCTGAAAGTGCAGAAAGGGCAGAAGCTGGTTCTTGGTGCCACCACCACGCAGAACTATGAATGTAATTGCTCTGAAATTCACCAGCTGCCGAGGGTGGTTAGTAAACAGCTGGGGCACAGCCCCTCTTCCAGGGTTCAACTGGAAATAACCACACCTTTCAGTTTTAAAATATTTATCCAACTTTTGCTTCATAAGTAATCAGAAAATGAACACTGAGAAGAGGCTGGGAATCTCCACAGCAAATAGATAGCCTGGGTGCCCAGGCAGAGAAAAGGTTCCAGTCCTGTCAGACTCTGCAATTCTTCCTTTATTTACAGTCCAGCATTTGATTAGAGTAGAGCGATCAAGGAAAAATGCTCCCTCAGACTGAAATAAGGATTTATTCCAGCCATGCTTGGCCTTAGTGTGGAAGGGGTTTGTAGCTACCCAGCTATTGAGTTTCCATATACAAGCTGCTCAGAGTTCAGTCTGTGCTTGTGCACAGAGGGGGGTTTTTATTGCAATCCATATGTTTTATAGGAGCTGGGATGCTGTCAGATGGGTCCATGGGGAAGGTTTCCAATGCCTCTTGAAGTTATATGACCCAGACAAGTACCTAATTGTGCTCTTTTCGAAGAAACACACTCCTGCAGTTAGTCTGAGGGAGCACAGCAGCAGGTAGCCAGACTATTGTGTTGTGGCCTAGTTTTTTGTAGGAATAAGTTTTTCTGTGGTCTTTCTCTATGGAGAAAGGAAATATTTACCATTTGCTAAAAGTATGTCTTTTTCAAGCCTTCCTTCTGATCACAAAATATAAACTAGAAAATTAAATCAAAATATTTTACTAACAAGGTCAATTGCAAGTGAATGATACAGTTCAGTACTAAGTCAGTTTAGGTAACTCATAAGAAGCCTGTAGAGGTTTTCTGACCAAGTTCCATTGAAGAAAATCAATTTCTAGAATATGTTATTTCAACTTTTAAATACTGACAGAGCACAGTCCTTTGTGGGGAACGAAGAAACCTGCTGTGTAAAGGTGTTCTACCTGCTTCTGTAATGTGTCACTATAGAAAAATGATCTCCTGGGATTGTAAGTTGAGTTTGTGCTGAAAAACTGCCTTTTCCTCCAGTCTGTTTGATGATTTGTGTTGCTGGTTTGAAATATTGTAATCATTCACTCTTGTTTTGTGCATTAGGAAATGCATTTTAGAGTGATAAAAGTAATTGCAGAACAATGGAAAGCTGCACAAAAATGTAATCATACACGGGGATGGTTCAGCCAATCGTTCTCTGTACGCCAGATGTTTGCTAATGCTAAATGCCTGTTTCACTTGTCATCCCTCAGGGAACAATTAGTGTGGGAATAGATGCCACTGACCTGTTTGATCGCTATGACGAGGAGTATGAAGATGTGCCTGGGAGCAGCTTTCCCCAGATTGAGATAAACAAAATGCACATATCCCAGTCCATCGAGGTGAGGAGGGTGAACACTGCCGTGCGAGCGGGGCCTGAGTGAATGCAGCGCCTCAGAACACAGAACACACAGCTCCTGGCTCTCAGCAGGGTCTGGGGGGGACACAGTGGCCAGCACAGGTGGGAACAGGCAGCTTGAGCCAGCAGAATGGTGGGTTGGCTCTGTAGCCTTTGGGCAACTGATGTGTGGGCTGCAGTGGTCCTGCCGTCCTGGCAGTGGAGATGCTAAGTGCTCACTGAACAGGGTGTGTTCATCAAGCAAACGGCACCCAGTCCTGAGGATATGCATGAGGAAAAGGATGGGAAGCATTTCCTCTTTCAGAGAGTTGTAGAAATTTAGTCTGCTAGAGAGATAAGAATGGTTTACAGCTCAAGGTCAGGACTTCAAGGTGGTACATTACAGATGTCACAAGTGTCTGGTACTGTAAGAATTATCTGACTTTTTGCCATGCTTGATGTTTGACTACAAAACCATTTACACTCTGCAGTGGTGATTATGTCCTTGCAGAACATGCACTAAATGTGTGAACTGGGATCAGAGTTACTTGAAACAATATATTCCTTTTTCAGGCACCCCTGACTTCCACAGATACAGCAATACTGTCTGGTAACCTTTCCACCCAGAATGGGAATGGAGGGGGATCAATTAATCTTGCACTGAGACGAGTGACATCTGCCAAGGGCTGGGGAGAGGTAAGAGTACACCTGTTATGCAGTTTTATATTCAATGTATTACCTGGTGTTCTGTTTTTGGGGGGAACTTTAGCTATAGTTTGTCTCATTTTCTGTGTTCTGAAAAATGTAGAAAAGAGAAATCTTAAAGGAATTTGAGACAAAGGGAATACCAAACTTTGTTTTTTTCTTATTTTTCTCCCCTTTCCATTCGGCCATGCAATTTGGACTTTACCTGTGCAGACAGAATTATTACCTGATGTCTCTAGCCTTTCTGATTGCTCTGTCTGAAGGCACAGTGCTGTGAGCAGGCCTTTAGGGCAGTGTGATAGTTGGCCTTTGCTTCCAAAACTGCTTTGCTTGCATGGGAAGAAGTTATGGGGGAAATAGTTTGATGCCCCCCCAGTAGACCTGGTCTGAGCAGCTGGAAGGTCCCACGTTGCCCCTGCAAGCTGGGCTGTGTTTGAGGTGCTCATGGCATCACTGGTGTAGCTGGCAGCTGCCTGTGCCTTCCTTCTTGCACATGAGCTCCTGCTAGCCTGCTTTCTCAGCTTGGGAGAGTGGGAGTCTTCCTCTTGTTTGACATTCACATACTGGAGGCTTTTGATTTGCATCAGGATTTTTATGAGAGTTTTCTCCACATTCCCTGGAGTGGCCAAAGCAGGTGCCAGTAGCAGTCACCTGTAGCTTTACAAAACTGGCTTTGTTTTACCCATGAGCTCCAACTCAGCGAGACACCTTTTCTTCTTCTGGATGCAAAGCTGAAGAAAAGGGAGAGTGCTGAAAGAGGTGGTAAATGTTACTCAGATGTGTAAAACAGCTGTGATAAAAATTATGCTCGTGCCATACTTTGTCACTATCATAAAAGACGTTTTCTTTTAACACCCTGGCACTGTGCATTCCAACAGTTGGAGTTTGGAGCTGGAGACCTTCATGGACCTCTCTTCGGGCTGAAGATATTTCGTAATCTTACACCAAGATGGTAAATATTAGAAAAATGGCCTAGTGGTTAATATCCCACAATAAGGAGCTAAATGACCTGAATTCTCTTCCACATTAAATTTGGATTCATTTTCTGTCCTACAAAATATGGTATTTTCACTTTAGACTTAAGGTCATGCTTGTATTGTCAAAATGCCTGCATTCTTTCTGGGTGTTGGTGCCCTCCCTTTTCATATTTCCAGTTTAAGGAAGGTTTCTGTTCCACATCCTTAGATTTGTACTTGATCTTGTCATGATTTATCATACTTGAGGCAGAGCAACAGAAGTTTGCTCTGGGAACAGAATAAAAATGGGGAACTCTTCTGAAGCTTCCATGTGTGAGAGGAAGTTTCTGACAGCAAAACAGGAGATGATGTCACATATTTTAGGCAAATAATGCCATTTGTCACTAGTATCATGTCTGTTCACAAATGAATAGAAGTCTCAGGTTGCAAAGGAGAATACAAGGTAAGGCCTGTGATTGGAGCCACATGTCAGAGCATCATAGAAGCTCGTGTAGGTTCCTTCTGTTTCCATTTTCAAATTTAGTGCATCTGCCATTCCTCAGAGCTTATACAGGATTCTTGTTCCCCAGAGAGTGCTTTATCACTGGTTTTTAGAGCTGATGCTCAAGGATTATTAAATAGCAGGGCTGCTCTGTGCCAGCAGCCCAATGTGCTGTTCTGCAGAGCCCAGGATGTTACCTGCACAGGGCAGGAAGGGGAAGGCTGGGTGCCTGGGCACAGACAGTAAACCAGGAGGGCACAGCCTGCTCTCCTGGGCGCTGCTGTGCTCAGGGCAGTCTGAACTAGTTTTTACTTTTCCCTGAAAGCCTCGAGCATCACACTTTTTGCAGGATGCTCTCTGGGCACTCAGTAAACTTCCTGGGCAAGAAAGACTCTGAGGCCACCTGGCAGCCTGTGCTTTTTCACTAACAAATTTTTCCTCATTTTTCTAGTTTCATCACCACAAACTGTGCCCTGCAGTTCTCGTCCCGTGGGGTCCGCCCCGGCCTCACCACGGTTCTGGCCCGCAACCTGGACAAGAACACCATGGGCTACCTGCAGTGGAGGTGGGGCATCCAGTCAGCCATGAACACCAGTATTGTCAGGGACACCAAAACCAGCCACCTCACTGTGGCAATGCAGGTGAGAGCCACAGGTGTTGGTTTGTTGTTTGCGAGGGTCCCAGGACAAGGGAAGAGATGAATCTGACTCCATATTTCTTAGAAGGCTGATTTATTATATTATGATATGATATGATATGATATGATATGATTATATTATATTATATTATATTATGCTATACTAAAGCTAAACTAAAAAGAATAGAGAAAATAATACATTAGAAGGCTAGGAAAGGAATGAATAATAAAAACCCGTGACAGACCACAGAGTCTGACACAGCTGGACTTTGATTGGTCATTAAGTTAAAACAATTGACATGGAACCAATCAAAGATGCACCTGTTGGTAAACCATCTCCAGACCACATTCTACAGCCATCAGATAGTTATTGCTTACATTTCTTTTCTGAGGCTTCTCAGGAGAAAAATCCTGGTGAAGGGATTTTTCATAAAATATCACAGTGACACCCAAGCAGCACAGTGATCTTCCCCCGTGGGAGAGAGCAGCCTCACTTTCCTGGCCCAGCAGTGTTTTGCCTTGGGATTAGAGGTTAAGGAAGCAGTTGGTATATCTTGTGATAGACCTAATACAGGTAACCAGCTGTTTGGCAGAGCACAGCTCTTGGCATTGTCATAGGTGATGTGGGTCAGTTTGCAGTAGGGTCAGGACAACGTGGACATCAGAGGTTGTAGGTGGCAAGCACTGCTTTGTGTTCTGTGCTTCGAGGTTGAGAAAGGAAACTGGGGGGCAGCAGTGGCCAAGGGTATGTTCTGATATGTTTGTGCCTCTTGTGTTTCAGCTGGGAATCCCCCATTCTTTCATGATGGTCAGTTACCAGCATAAGTTTCAGGATGAGGATCAAACACGAGTGAAAGGTTCTCTCAAGTAAGTGCTCAAGGGGGAATTCACATTGCTCACAGCCTGAGGACTCTGTCCTCTCCTGCTGCTATAGGCCTCCAGGCCTCCACACAAACTAAATGCTGCTGTGGCCTTTGGGAGTCTGCTTTTCACTCTTTAAATCTGGTAAAGGCTGAAGTGAATGTCTTGGAGGCTTGGTCCTGTGTGCCTCTGCAGTTATGTGGAACTTATAATACTTGTGTATGATATCTCTGCATCATCCCCAATAAGAAAGCCAGAAGTTCTTGTTTACTACTTAGCAAGCTGGAAGGTCTCATCTCACCTTAGAGATACACCATGAATCTTCCAGAGGCCAACATCTGCTGCAAACAGATGCATTTCCACGCTTTACTTGTTTGTGAATTACAGGATTCAGTGAAGAGAAATTCAAGTGTCTTCTCTATCTTAACAGTTCTTGGTTCTGTCATTCTAGGGTGGGTTTCTTTGGGACCATAGTGGAGTATGGAGCAGAGAGGAAGATCTCCAGACACAGTGTTTTAGGAGCCACTGTCAGCGTTGGTGTTCCTCAAGGAGTGTCCTTGAAAATCAAGTCAGTTCAAGATCTCAACTCTTTATTGCAGAGGCTGACCATAACCTCCATGATTCTGTTTCCAGTATTCAGGTGGGAAGGTCCCAGTCCCAGGTCAATACAGGTGTATTGATACATCACTGGGAGAGGGTGCAGCTGCCCTCAACTCTAATGCAAGCTGTAAGCCCATCATAAGCAGTGGGTGCCTTCCACTGGTGTGACTCACAGCCTGAGCCACCTGTCTGTGTGTGTGTGCATCAGAATATTCTGAAATACAGCTTAAATTGAGATTTGGAGCACTCTGGTAAGTGAATGGAGGATTTCTGAAAATACTAGTAGAGATGGATTCCATGTATATTATGCTCTGTACAAGTGAATGCTTGAATTAGGGAATTACCATTACCTAATGCAGGTGATTGCACCATTAACAAGGAGCAGTTCACAGAAGGACAGAGCTCATTAAGTGTCCCTGTGCTGTGGTGCACTTGAATTGGGGCCAGCTACAGGTGGGGTGCTGAAGGGCCCAAAGAATTCAGGCCCAAGGAAACTCATGTTTTCTTAAATAAATATTGTTACAGACATCAGAAAAATATTCATGTACACCTGCCCTGAAGACCCATGCCAGTGTTATTAGCACAGGCCTTCTCTAGAAACATGTTCTCTTCTTTCATGAGGATGTTCGTCCCTTTTTCTGTTGAAATTAATGACCAAGCAAATTCTTCTAAGATTGAAAAAAGAACTTTAGAATGGTCAGGTACTATCACGAGCTGCTACTTCAAAGTCTGGCTCTGGCTGGTGTCAGCTGCCTTTTCTGCCGTTGGCTTTTTCAGTTTATCAGGCTTTCACATTTTGAGCTCCTCATTCATCTCCCCTTGGTTCATCAGCAAGCACTGCTGCTAAGTGTGCTTCATCAAGCACATCCAGCTCTGCTTTTCCTCTTACCGTCCCTCTGCTCTTCTTTGTTGCAGGCTGAATAGGGCCAGCCAGACCTACTTCTTCCCTGTCCATCTAACAGATCAGCTGCTTCCCAGCGCCGTGTTCTATGCCACCGTGGGACCCCTCGTTATCTACTTTGCCATGCACAGGCTGGTCATCAAACCCTACCTCAGGGCACAGAAGGAGAGGTGAGCTTGCACATTCCTGAGGAAGTCTCACTTGGGCTTATTTGTGTGAGGCTGTGGGTCAGTTGTAATTGGGGTGGGTAAGGAGACCCTGCCAGTTTCTGCCTGAATCCCAGCTGTGTATTCCTGATGAGATGTTGTCTTCCTTCTGCCAGAGAGCTGGAGAAGCAGCGGGAGAGCACAGCCAGCGACATCCTACAGAAGAAGCAGGAGGCTGAAGCTGCAGTGAGTCTTTCTTGTAGCTCAGTCCCCTTAGTGAAAGGAAACTCTTTTCACTCTGGATCATTCTCCTTTGGCCACAGTGTCTGACCTTGTGTGATTTCTGCTCTGCCACTTGTGTCATGACAGGTCCGGTTAATGCAGGAGTCAGTCCGAAGGATAATTGAAGCAGAGGAAGCCAGAATGGGTAACGATTATGATATCATTTACTTGTTCTATAAATTTGGAGAGAAGGAACAATGCAAAGATGTTGTTTCTTCATTCCCACTCCTGATGAAGTGCAGTGTAGTTGCTGCTGTGCACGTAGTGAGGGAGCCCCATTATGACTCAGCTCCAGGTGCCTGAGCTTAGGAAGGATCACAGAATATTATCTTGGGACATGGTGTGAAGTGGATCAACAGACTGAAGACAACAGTCTGGAATTGCCTCTTCCCCAGAGAGAGGTGTGTCTATAAAAAGGTGCAAAATTTGTAGTCTGACATTCAGCTTTCACTGATTTCTCACTTACATGGTTTGCTCCTGGATTGTAATGGGAATCTGATCTCTTATGGTTACTAGCAGTTTTCCACAGAATGTTCCAAAGTGAACTGAAATCCACTTGGACTGTCACAGCAGTGTGACACTGAGTCCTGTCACTCCATTCTAGTGCTGAAGGTTGCTAACAAATGTCCAAGTAAAAATGTTGTTCTTTGTTGGGAAGTGTGGGTCCAGGCCAGGAGAATTAAATCTCACTGAAAGCAAGAGAAAATGCTGGGATGATGTTTTTGTCAGTGGAAGCCTTCCATCACAGTTGTGATTTCCTGGGAAATGCAGGTCTGATTGTAGTGAATGCCTGGTATGGGAAGTTTGTTAACGACAACAGCAGGAAGAATGAGAAGGTGAAGGTTATAGATGTGACTGTGCCTCTGCAGTGCTTGGTGAAGGATTCTAAACTCATCCTTACAGAGGCCTCCAAGGTATGTAGATGTTCTGTCAAAGCCCAGATTCAGGGACTGAAATGTGTGGCCCAGAATTTCATTTGAACCATGTGGTGTCGTGCAGGGGATCTCTCCAGTGGCTCTGGATCAATTCACAGATGCCATTTACCTACCAAGTATTACAAACTTCCAGGAACTTCTGTTTCTTGGGGCTTTTCCAGCGACAGTGGGTGTTACAGACCTTGGGGCTGTACACCAGAAACTTCCCAACCCCCTGGTTTACTTTTATGCACTGAAAACTTGTGGAGATGATTCTCCAGAGTCTCAACTTGCTGGCAGCAAAACTCTTTTTTTTATGACACCTTGTCCTTGGCAGTAATAAATGTTTTTGGCCAGCTGGAGAGCTGTGAAAGTCCATTCCCTCATGCTCAGTCTGTCCTTCTCTGATTCAAGGCTGGGCTGCCAGGCTTCTACGACCCCTGTGTGGGTGAGGAGAAGAGTTTGAAAGTGCTTTATCAGTTCCGAGGAGTTCTGCACCAAGTGATGTCAGCTGACAATGAGGCCCTTAGGATACCAAAGCAATGTAAGTAGCACAGACTGCCCAGCACAACATCTTCCTTGGGGAACCAGTAATGGACTGCTTCAGCTGTGTGGTGAAGCACACAGACCTGGGGTTCAGAACTGGGGTTACTGGAATGGACTGACCATGACTTGCCTCTGGAGTAAGGCCCAAAAGAACTCAGCAGCAGCTCTGCAGCTGTTTGTACCAGCTAGTCTGTATCTCTAACTGGGGCTGGAAGCAGAGGCCTCCCACAGGTGCCAGTGTCCTTCTGTGCAGTTTGCAGCACTGGGTGGCCATTTGGGGACTGAATTTAACATATGAAGGCCTGAGTCAGATTTCTTCCTTGTCCCCCTTTATCTTACCTGCCAAAATATTTTCCCTGCTGTAATAGCTCTGTGAAACTAGTATCTGCTTGTGACAACTTTTACTGGCACTCCTGTGGGTCTGGTGGGTTGGCTCAAGGGCACAGACCTTTGTTTGCTCTAGACCAGCTCCCTGCCCAGTGTGAGCAGCACATCCAACTGACAGAGCTTCCAGAAGTGCATTGGAGGCGTATTTGAGTTGTGTCTAATTAGCAGCCAGAAGTGTTCCTGCCTGGTTTTGGTACAGTGGTGGGCTCCAGCGTGTGTCCATTCCTTGTTCTCCCTGACAGCTCACAGGATCGATGCCGATGGCTAATCCGGGGAGCACGCATCTCTCACGGTACCTGGGTCAACGGAAACTGCAAAACCTCCCCTGGACGCTGCGAGTTTGAATAGAGACACTTTTATTTTTACTGTCTGTACAGCAGGCAGTGTCCTGCCGGTTCTGTTAGGGACAAAAGAACAGACCCTGCTGCTCCAGGCGGCTCCCAGGCAATATCTGAGTTGTGGCTCGGTACCCAATAAAGCAGCGTAACTCTGAGTGCACAGTGCTTTCTGCCGAGGGGCTGAGCTCCCAGCTGGCCACGGCCCCTTCCTGCACTCACACCTCTCTCCTGGCGCTCAGCAGGGATGAAGGCCTGTTGTTCTCACTTCTCCTGGGGTAGGTAACAAGCCTTCTTCCTTCTCATGAGGGGAATTTCAGTTCTCTGGCCACCTCCTGGAAGTCCCCTGTGCAAATACTTTTGGAGAGAGGTCAGTGATTGTTTCAGTTTTAAATCTGTGTTTAAAATGCACTTGTTAAGAAAAGTATGTGCTTAAGTATGAATGAATTTGCCTTCTGAAGTAACGTGGACCTCTTCAGCACCAGTCTGTCCAGCTGCTCATTTCCAACACTGCTCTTCCAGACAAGGACACGGTGTATCATAGTTTTATTAATTCTTCTGCCACCCACAACCATGTATTGTCAAGGATTTCCAGAAAAGAGGAAAGTAAGGGAGGGAGAAGGACAGCAGTTAATGTCATTTGATTCTGATGCTGCAACTGTCTCTTCACATCTAATTTATTTCTAACAAAAATAAATGTAGTTCATAAAGTAAACCATACCAAAGTGAGGAGAGAGGCCAAATGAATAAAGAGCTGAAAATCTAACACTCATGTGCTTTGTGAAAAGCAGCAGTTATGGCATAGATCCATTGGCTTTATCTTGCCTAGAATCCCTGCTGGGGATTTCCAGAAGAAGGGCAGTCCTGGGCTGGTGACAGCACCTTGCAGAATCTGCTGCACACTGGGTACATCAGCACAGCTGAGGCTTTTGCAGAGAGGCAAGGAATCGTGGTGGCTGTTCCTTGATCATAGTTTTGCTCTGGCTAAGTCCAGACCAGCCTTCACTGCTCATGGGTGACAGCAGAGGGGACAATGTCTTGGCAGTGCAGAGTTGCTTTTGACGACTCCTGCCATAACTCCTTTCCTGACACGGACCTGGCCCCTGTTCTGTGCAGCTGTGGTTCTCTGTGCTCAGGTCACTGTACCAGGAGAATGCGATTTCTAAAAGAAATGCTTTCCCCTGTAAAAAATAAGTTCATATTATGAAGGGGTGTTCATTTGTTTTTATTAAAACCAAAACTTCTCAGTTGTGACCAGTTCCTGGTACAGGGCTTTATTTCACTTATAGCCAGCGTTCTGTCAATCTCAAAGTAAATGTAAAATGTGCAATAAATTATATTCAGCTGAAAAGCAGCTCCCATTCCCTTTGCATCTGTAGGAAGTTTCCTGAGATAAAACCCCTGGAAAGCAAGGGTTGCAGGTCTACATTAACAGCACTCTCCATCCCATCCAGCTTACTGACCTCTGCTGGGTGGGACTGGGCAGAAATCTAAATCTCCTCCCGTTCTTTTTTGATGTCACTGTGTGAGGGGTATGGTCAGAAATGAGGAGCCAGCCTGTAGAGACAAGGACATGGCACAAGAGCATTCCTGAGAGCCAGATGCTCAGTCAGTCTCTCCAGCTCCCTCCTCCTTTCTTCCTTGTTTTCTGTCTGTGCCACATTTTGCCAAAACTTTTAAGAACAGCCCCACTGCAGAACCACAGCCTTCACCACCATATTCCTGCTGTGAGCAGCTGCCATTTCACAGCCACAACTCCCCTGGGGCTTCTTTTTATGACTCTCTATAATTCAAAATTACCAAAAGAATTAAAATAGAAGCTCTAAGCAAGCAGAGCTGAGCTTCCAGCCTAGATGCCAGCATGACCTAGTGCCATTTCCAAAAGGTCCTTCCCCATGAGACACGCCCTTTTCCTATGGGACACACC
>VYZP01074125.1:0-14651 GCA_013400635.1 Hypocryptadius cinnamomeus | reverse complement strand
CAAAATGGGTGGTAATCTTTCTGGCAATCTGAAGTAGCATTATCAGATGAAAAAACCACATTTTTTGCTGTTAACTAAAGCATTTGCTTTCTAACTTTATGTTATCACTGGGTTAATACAAAATTGGTTTCACCCTTTCTTGTCTTTTTACCTGCCTAGGTACAATTGGTTTACAATACTGAAAAGTACAGAATTGTGGCATTGCACAGAGCACACAGTACCATGTTTTGGAAATGATGAGTAATTTTGACTTTCTCTATCATGATTATTGTTGTTGGAATGCATGCTATGAACATTTTTGTAGTGTCTGCAAGGGAAAAAACCCACACATGAACTAAAACTTGTGCATACTAGAATAAATTTCCTACAAAGTTATATAAGGAAGTCAGTGGAGTCTGTGAACAATAGAATCACCAGTTATGTTCTAAAAATGTCCAGAACAAGCTAGTTCTAGTGTAATTTTAAGGCTGTTGAGTCAAATTCTGCTTAGTTGCACTGCACTGCAAAACCAGAATACTTGATTTTAACATTTGGTTTAAAAGCAGGTCAATAAGGGGAAATCTGTTTGCTGTTCTGCAGGTAGTAGTTAGAGAGTGCCTGAGCTGAGAAAGTTTCTCTTTGGGAAATTAGAGACAGGGTCATCAATTTTGGAACAGAAAATTTTTGTTTAAAATAGCATTACAACTTTTTTCTCCTGTTTTCTAATTTCTACTTAATTTTTTCAGTTTTTGCCTGAAATTTTTTTATAACATTGTTTCCTGTGCTTTTCTGTAACTCCTGAAAGACCTCAGACATGTTTTCATTTTGCAAATTGCTTGCACTTACTGAAGAAATTCAGTTGAAAGCAAATAATACATGTAGTAAGAAGAGGGGAAGAGACCATTGTTTGATTCGTATGAAAATGTGATATATATGGTTAGAAGTTGAACCTTTATTTTTTGCCTTATAAGAGGTAATTTTTGTCACACATAGTCATTCTTACAAAAATGAATGTTTCTTATTCCACTGTATTTTCTGCTAATTTGTGGATGTTGAATTTACAGGTTTAGAATCAGTTGCAGGGATGGGTTGCAGAGCAGACATGATCTTCATCCACTGGCATTTCTGCTTTGAACTGGATAAACTTATTTTTAGTCATCTCTGAGTTTTCAGTTTTGCCTGTTTTTACATACAAAGTTCTTTCAGGTTAAACCTATGGAGTCATGTGTTACCCAAGCAGACATAAAGAATTCAAAAATTATCTGCATCACAGAAGTTCCAGATCAGTCCCTTGTGTATGTGTTTGTGTATATGGTATGGCCTTCTAAATACAGATGTTTCTAGAGGAGATTAGAAAACAATTGTGATTAAGAAGTACATGGATCAAAAGATTCTTCCCTCTTTCCAATCAGAATATGTAGCTAACACCCTTCAAAACATTTGTTCCAAAAGCACAGGACATTCCTTTTGGAGTAATTTGCTATTCACTTGATAGTAATTGAATATGTCTTAAAATATTTGCATTGAAATGTGAAGGGCTAGCACTCTCTGGCGGGAATTTCAAGACTTAGAGAATGTTGAGAATGTCACTTTTTGCAACAGTAGAGGAGCTTCTGCTTCTTCTGCTATAGGTATGATCGGTTGACTGTGTATTTAGAAGTAAGGAAATGCCTGGAAAAGTTTTCTGACTCTTATTCCTGAGAACAATATTGCATATTTTCATTGTTATAGAATGTGGAGAATGTACTGTACAGATGTAAAGACATAGAGAGTATGTTTGGGTAATAGTTGGAGACCAATCTAAATAAACATTTATAATTCTGTTTTCATTTTCATTCCTTTTTGGTACATTTCACTGAGCTTTCAGAATGAATACCAGCTATTGTTTTCTCTTTCCCACTTATGTAGTGCGTGCAATATTTTATGCATCATTTGGGCCTCAGATGTTGTGGGTGAACCTTGTAATTCAAATAACATTTTTCATTAGAAGGAAAGCACATTGTTTCTAGAAACTCTTGTAAACGGTTTTTTCCAATGCTTATCTGTATAATTTATTGAATGCACTCCCCCATAATTTATGGATTGGGATAATTCTTCCTAATTGTAAAGCACTGAAAAATCAGGTTGAAGTGTGTTGTTTGATTAAGTTTTGAAAGCTTGTTTCTCTGAAATTGGGGCCCTTCTGCCTATGACAAATGGTATAGAAACATTCTGATTCAATCAAAGCACACAGTCCTACACATAGGACAGAATATGTGTAATAGAGGTACCAAAATTCAATGGACTGCAGGGTCTTGTGCTTCTTTTCAAAGTAATAACTGTATGAGACTGGAAGATGGCTATTTCCCCATTCTGTTTGACTTTTTGTGTTTACATGTATTTATATCTACATACTCAGTATCCCCTAAATTTCTCTCTCCTCCCAGGTAGAATCTTTGCTGTTTCAGTACACTTGTATATTCATTTATTAGAGCACGTGATGTGCAACGCTTGGGAGTCATGGCATGGTTCCACTGAAAAAACAGGTCCTTTTTCAGAAATTTGAAATTTACTGTGAAGTGTTCTTAACTGTAGAAAATAAGATGTATATAAGACATTATTTTAATATTGAAAATAAAATGCATAAGAAAGCCAAAGTATAAGAAAGTAGTTTGTCCTCTTTTATTTTCTTTTTTTTTAACTTCTGAAAAGCATGTTACTTTTTCTTTTTGGAATGAATGAAAAAATTCTGAGAATCTTCAAAATTTTTATATCGGTTTTTAATATATTGTGGAGTTTGGTGATTGTGGGTTTTTTTAAATTTTTAAAAATTTTTTAAAATTTTGTTTTGTTTTGTTTTTGCTTTTGTTTTTGTAATATCAGGTTTGGGAAGTGGGCTGGTCAGTTTGTCCTCTGTTACCACTGCACTGAAGAGGAATAGGGACAGCTGTTTTGAAAGTGGTTCAGAGCTGTGCTTTATTCTGTCTGGAGTCCTGAGTTTGGAGGATGATGGCAAAACTCTTACTGATCATCTGAATGTGTTTTGTTGAAAGAATCTATAGATAATGGAAGTCTGCTGGCTTTTTTACTGACTGATGGCATCTTCTACAAATGAGCTTTTTTTTTTTATACTACAGGCTGGCTTGTCTAGTCTCCTTCCAAGGACAGGACGTAATAAAGACCAGATACTCTTCTATATTGCTGATTAAAAATTGTAGCAAAAGGTTTTTAAACTAAACTAAATAGAAAGCTGTGATTTTTCAGAGAATAGTACAAATTAGTTTCAAATGTAAGAGTGGCTATAGTGAAATATACAGATTAGAAAGTTCTGTGTGGCAGCATGACTTACTGTATGTGAATGGAAGCATTTTTGATAAATGAGAAAACACCCAGGTTTTACTGTGTTTTCTCCAAGTCTGTAGTCTTTTCTCTTCTATAAAAGAAATCTGGTTTTTGTAAAGCCAGCAGGAGACAGATCTTTTGTATGTGCTTCCTGTCTGAAGTGCTCAGACAATATGTTTGCCATATAATGTGCTTTCCCTTTAATGATCCAGAGATTCAGATGGATCTCCTTACTTAGCTGGGGGAAAAAAAAAGCCAAAAGAGGCAGTATTTCTTTTTCATGGCAGTAACCTGGGGAAAGTGCAGTCACTATCTCTTCTTTTAGCACTGACTTACTGAGCAGGTGCCAGGTCTGCATTGCCAGGCCTTCCAGCCCAGGTGTTGTTCCCAATGAGCTGCAACACGTGCTGTCTCTTGGCTGTCCTGCAAGCCATGGCAACAAAGGAAAGCACCAGGATTTGCATGAGCTTAGTTAGGAGCATTGGTGGAGTTGGGAGGGGACCATACAAGATGGGAAGAGGTTAGTGGAGAGGAGTGAGCATGTTTGGGAAAATAAGGAATATGATCAAACACAGGGCTTAGTGTGACATGAGACCATTGTGGAATCTGGAGATGTGAGAAGACATGGCTCAGGCAGTGGTGAGGTGTGTTGAGGATGAGAATTACTGTTTTCCTCCCCATGTTCCCCTCTGTTACTTTTGTTGACAGGAATTCTCCCCAAAGCACTCTTTTGGACTTGGGCTGTCTTGTAGGGCTGCAGCAGGTTCAATGGGTTCAATGTGGTGCAGTGGGTTACAGTCATGCATGGTACATGCAATTTTAACATAAATTGGAGTCTCTTGAAACTTCTGTAATTTACAGTAGCTCATGTGACCTCAGAGGTTGCCCTGGTAACTGGTGTCCCAGGAGCCTCTGGAAATACAGTTGAAAAATGTCTCAAAGTCTACATGCCAATGTAATGTCTAAAAATATTGAGTAATTATGTTTATATTTAAAACTGATTATCAAGGTGTCTTTGGTAGCAGACTTCCCCAAATATAAAATAAGAAAGATTGCTTGCACTTTGAAATTATGTAGCTTAAAAATACCTAAAAAGGCATCATGAGCACTCTCCCAAATGATGAACCATTGTTTGATGATGCCTTCTACTTTAATAACGTAACTAAAAAATTGAATTCAAGTAGTATTCATTAGAAGAATGAATTCCGCCTTCATGTGACATAAAAGGGAGGAGTGTGGATTAAAGTACTTTAGTACTGTTGGTCTCTAAAAGAAGGAAGCCAAGAGGATACAATTTTTTAACTGGGAGACAAAAATAATGCTGCCTTAAGTGCTTCTTTTATAAAAGCTTCAGTAGAAAACAGTTATGCAATGGTGGAATGTTCAACCTCTCTTCATCTTAAGGAATAATTCTCATAATTTTAAGCATTTCTTCCCTTTCTTTTCCTCCCCCTCTCTTAGTTGCGGACCTGGAGCATAAACTGGCTTAGCAGTCAGTTGGCACCTTGCATTTGTTTATGCAGTTCAGAGGAAGATTGAGCTGTGTTAGTACCAGCTTTTAGTTGGAAGGTGCACAGTATTGCCTAAATCATAGAATCCCTGCTCTCGCGTAGTTACCTTGGCTGCTAAAATGCTTTTTCTTTTTTCTTTTTTTTTTTTTTTGTGGTTTTTCATGACGAGCTATAAATAAGAATGGTAGAAAGAAGTCTAGTTTGTTCCATGTAAGAAAAAGTGGGACTTCTGAATCCTTACTTAAATCTTGACATGTGGTGAGGATTTAAATTTAGTCACTGTACAGCTTGGTTTCAAAACATACCTCAATGGAATTTCCTTAGTAAAACAAGAATTTAGACTAGTTCTGCTGTAATCTTAATAAAATAAGAAAACCAGAAAAGTGTACACCACTGACAATTATTGGATGGTGAATAAAAGAATTGAACAACAATAAATTAAAATATCAAAGGGTGTAACAGTGTATGCAACTGATATGTTTTTGCATTTTGTAGTGAAGTGAGAGTGGTCCACTCCTGAAGGAAATGCTGATTTATTTTTCAAATGGAATCAAAGTGATATTCTTTAAACCAGTTTGTGGTTACAGAAGTAATTTATGCTAAATACTGTCTTTAAATAAATAAAAAAGCTTGCCAGGTGAATGTTATGACTGTATCAAACAAGCTTCACAATGTTACTCATTCTATAAATACCAGCCTGCTGGGATAACATGAAAACAAACTAAAGAAAAACAAAAGTACAAAAGTACTATTCATCTCTGTTGCTGTATATTAGGGAGATGACTGTGAGGTAAAGAATATATGATCAAACCCCGTGTCTTTCATGTTCCTGAATCTTTGTCTTTATATTTTTCATTTTCTTTGTCATTCTTCATCTAATGACAGTAAGTGACCCTGTCCATTTTCCTCAGACTTTGGCTACATTTGTGACATCTAAAGTTAGTCAAAACAAGTGAATCTTACAGAGTGAGGCAGAGTTGCAGTCTGGATTTGGAACATTTTCCTGAAACTGGTTAAAGTCATGGGATGAGAAGCATCCAAAAGATTTGCTGTTGTTTTGCCTTCGGGTTCAGCTGTTCAGTTTGTTTCTGGAACCAGCCAGCGGATGTGTGTGCAGTCTCACCAGCAGCACTTGGTGCCTTCCAGTCACACATTTTTATGACTTTTCCACACACTGCTGGATCCAGAGCTGTGACAAGTCTGCCAGTTTTTCATGAGGAGTCTTGCATTGCTAATGTATATGTTGTTCAGTTATGTCCATGACAAAATGATATGTATGGCAGACTTGCTGTTCATAAAGTTATGTTTATACCTGGAGTGTGGTTTTGGATACAGTAATTTAACTTCTAATCTCAGGCAGAATTGCAGTTCTATTACCATACAACATAGACTTTTAGGAAGGTTGCCTGTGTAAACATTTCTTGTTAGCCACCAGTGTCTTATAAATCAGTGAATAATATACTTGCATACATCCATAAAATATATCTATTTTCTCCGCATAACATTTGTTCAATCTGGCATATGGGAACAAAACTGGAATTATAATTCTGTAGCTGTGATACATTCACACAAAGTGCAGTGAACAGCTAAAAGGAGGAGAAAATTTTTGGCTGTGTTTTCATGTGTCTTGAAACATAATACTCTTGGTATGGTGTTACTTCACCAACTGTTAGTTAGTTAGGAACTGAAAAAGGATTACAGTCCTGTAAGATTTGCTTGAAGTTGAACATGCATTAATGAGGAACTGATGATGATGTTGGACTGTTCACTTTGGGGTTCCTTAAAAGAGTGGCTGATTATTGCTAGGGGTCAGGAAAATGGATCATTTAAAAAGGTTTGCTGGAAGAGCTGAAAGTTGAACTCCAAAAATAAATAGCTGTTCCAGAAAGTTTGGGTCTATGTAATAACAATAGCATTTTGGAACTTTCTCATGGGTTTTTAAGTGTATTTTAGTCTTGTCTAGTTTATAGACATCCAGAGTTATACTGGGGAAAGTTTCTAATATTGTGCTTGCTTTGTGTTTTCTGTATTGCTTAGAAATTAACCAGAAACTCTGGGAGAAGCATAGACTGTAAGTCATAAGTCTTGAAGAGCATAGAAGATATTATCTTGAAGTTTTCAGAGTGTTTATAATCATCATTAACAAGCTAATCAGTAAACTGTGGTATGTATAATACAGCTTTTAAGGATTTTTCAACACTGCGTCTTTTGGTGTTTTCTCATTAACCAGTGGGAAGGCTGTGTGCTCGAATGGTATCTTTTCTCTCTAATATACAGAATATAGACAAATAGGTGAGCTAACTGGTCATTAGACAGGTCTGAAGGGTGGTGATGAATGGAATTATATCCGTCTGGTGGCTGGTCTCAAGTGGCATTGCCCAGGGCTGAGTATTGGGCCAGCCATGTTTAATATCTTTGTCAATGATCTGGATGGGGGATGGAGTGCACCCTCAATAAGTTTGCAGGTGCTGCCAAGTTGGGTAGGAGTGTTGATCTGCTGGAAGGTGGGAAGGCTCTGCAGAGGGATCTGGAAAGGCTGTGTCTGTGAGCTGAGGCAAATTATGAGAGGTTCAACAGGGCCAAGTGGTGGGTCCTGCACTTGGGTCACATCATCCCCAGGCAGTGTTACAGGCTGGGGCAGAGTGCCTGAAAAGCTGCCCAGCAGAAAAGGACCTGAGGATGCTGGTCAACAGCAGCTGAACATGAGCCAGCGTGTGCCCAGGTAGCCAAATAGGCCAATGGCATCCTGGCTTGGATCAGCAGTAGTGTGGCCAGCAGGACCAGGGCAGTGATTGTGCCCCTGCACTCAGCACTGGTGAGGCTGATAATGATTAGTGAAACAAGTTATTAAATAATAAGCAAAGGGGTTCCTAACAATGGATAAAGAAACTGTGGCCAGCATTGGCACTTTGTTGATAACACAAGCAACTGCTAAATTATACTGAAATTGTAATAGGTTGCAGCCAATATGAACCCTCTGCATAATGGATTTTCTTTCAGTTTATATTACTGAGCACACTATCTGTAGGACCAAACCTCCTAGAATGGACTGTGTTTAAAACAAATAAATTACACAGAAATGATTCTAAATTGTGATAAAAATTATCAGTAGAGCATGTATCACTAGCATATTAACTTTTCTTTTTCCTATTGACAGTCCTTAAGCTATTTTTAAGACCTATCAATGAAAATTGTTCATGTTTTACTGAGGAGGACCTTAGGGCCCTGCTGGGTGAGAATCTGACACTTGGTCAGCAATTCATCCTTGTAGCAAAGAGGGCCAGCAGTATCCTGTGTGTGTTGGGTAGAGCGCTGTCAGCAGGTCAAGGGAGATGTCAGCTTAATTTATCAATTACTAAGTGTTCTTGGTATATTTGAGGCAAAAATTACACAGGATTATCTATCCATGTGTAAAGAGCTCTCCAGTTACTGTTATCCTTTGAACAGATGTGCACTAAATTGTCTTAACAATCAGTTATCAGTAAATGTGATTCTGAGTATCCTGAGGTTACTGACCTGTGTGTGGAAAGCTCAAAGCCCACTGTCCCTGAGGAGCAATGTCTGCAGAAGGCTGCTCCAGTCACCCTCGTATGAAGCTGTGATCTCCCTGAAGAAAAGAAATCGTTTGAGATTAGGGTAATCTGAGGAGAAGTCATTTCTGAAATTTTAGGGTTTAATTCAGGTGTTCCAACACAGATGAAAATGTGTTTATACAAGGAAGTTTCATGGCTTTCTTGTGTGTGTGTCACCTGTCAGTATCTGCTAAGGGCCCTGGGATGGCTGGTTTTGGTCAGATGCAATTTGCAACCCTCTTGGTAGAAAAAGAAGGTGAAGAGTACAGTGCTAGTTTTAAGCACTTCAGGCAATACATGAATTTCCTACATTGAAAAAAACAGTTTACTACAGTGGGGATTTTGACACAGGTTAAGATCTTTCTGAAACCTTTCCTGTTTTCTTTCAAAATTACTGGGAACTTCTGTGGGAAGAAAGCAGGTCGTGCTCTCATGAGATAATCCTCTCTGGTGTCTTGCCTAGAAGAGATAAGGAATCTTAGTCTGTGTAGTAGCAAAGAACATTGTCTTTAAAGAGGCAGGTACTCTACACCTGCCCTTCTTGGAGCAGGATTTGATTGATAACATTAAACGACAAGCTTTTGTTTTTCTTATCCAGCCCTTGGGAGTTCTCGGCTGTGCCGTAATGTCTGCTGAGGAAATCTCAGTGAGAGGCAGTAAAGAGTTCAGATGTTTACATCTCAGCATTGTATATCTGTTCCATTTAAGTGAAGCCAGAATGAAAAAAAATGAAGGGAAAAAATAGTTCTTTGGGCTAAAATTTTGTATTGTGGAAAGTATCAGGTGACACACCAGCTCCAGTGGGATTGTGTCTTGTGGGTTGACTTGGGGATCGAAGGAAGTCTGAACTTTTGAACTATACTTTTTTTTAATAATCTGAATTTTGCTGTTTCTTTTTTTATTCTCATCTGCCTGGCTTTGGCAAGTCTGCGGACTTTTGATCATCTTTAGATCTCCTCTTTTATCAGATTTATTTAAAATAAAAAAATACGTTTTAAAGTTAGGAGAATGTGTGTCTCTTATGCATTCTTAGATGGTGTGATCCCTAGGATTATTTTCCTAGGAAACCATCTAAAACATAATATATGGTTCATTGGTAGCCCTGGAAACAGCCTGCTTCTGTCTCAATCACTTTTATCATCACGAAGCTTACTCTGCCACGATTTCCTTCCTTCTCATAAATCTTTTAAGAAATAGTTTTCATTGTAACTAAATGCCATTGTGAGAAGTGTGCAAATACTGTGGTAGGGAAAAGATTCTGTATAAACTGGGACATTTCTGCTGCATTTGAGAACAGATCATTTAACAGAGGTATCTGAAGGTTCAGTTCCTTAACCTTCTGGAAATAATATTGTGCTGGATGAGACTGGGTGAAGATGGTGGGTATTTAAAAGAAGGGTATTTAAAATAAATTACAGAGGCCAAAATTTATTCTTTATTATGTAATGTGTGCAGCTAGAATTGTTCTTAAAAAATGTTAAAGTAAATAATCCAGTGCAACAGACTGGGACCAAATTGTTGTTGATTTTCCATATTTGTAAAATTTGTGTAATATTTCTACAGGTTTAAATAGCTAATTTACACTTGGTTGGAAGATTGAGATAGAGTTACAGCATAAAACAAGGTGCTGAAATAAGCATTCAACATATATCGAATGAGAAGTTATCAAATGTCAGTGTGAAATAGTTATACTGCTTATTGTTTGTTCTTTTCTATTGCACTATACTGACAGTTAAAATCCAGTGATAAGGAAAAATTGGCCAGCAACAAGTTGCTGCAAACATGAATAGACAGTACTGTTAATATTGCCAGAATATTTTTGCAGTGTTCAGTCACCTTTGTGTCTCAGAGAATTGGTTGATTTATAGCATTTTCAATGATAATGTGACTATTTTTAGTTCAGGATTCAAAGTGGGAAATAGATACTGAATTCTATATTTACGTGTGTATATGTATACAAAATGCAGTATTCAAATAATTAATATTTTGGTTAACTTTTCAATTAGCCATTGCATCAAGTTAGTTCAGCAAATGATTTTTCTTTGGATGTATTCTTTCTGTTCTTAGTGTAGAGTGTTCTTCTTCCAAAGCAGCATTCCTTTAATGGCACATCTGCTTCCTTTCACTTCTCATGCTTCCCTTTAGCCCCTCTGTCATTTTAAACTTCAGCTCTGTTGAGTCCAACAGGGCAAGTATGAATTTACAGGTACATGTGGAAATTTGTTGAAGACATGCTTTTAAAATGTTTTACATACAATCTGTTTCTAAAGAAAAAAATTAAACCCCAAAGTTTTGAATGTTAGTGTCAGTGCTTTTTTTTTTGTTGTTGTTGGTTTTTTTTTCTTTTTTAAATCTAACAATCTCTCTGGTTTTGTAAGAAGTTAAGGATTTACTATTTTAGTCTCTGTATCTGTTAAACTATTCTGAAAGTTCTTCGATACATGAAATGTTGTTCCTTCAGGTTTTGTTATGGCATTTGAATGCTTACCTTAATTTTCAAGGTTCCAGAGTAAGTATTAATAGCGAAGGCTTGTCTGCTTTTGACTAGATTTATTGGTGTAGGTGACATGAGGGCCAGCTCCATTTTTAGGGACCACACAAATTCTAACAGCAGGCTTTTTTTTGCTTGGCACAGTTCAGCTGCTGGGAGGAGTAAGGCAGGTAACCAAAGGACACATTTGCAGATATAACTGTGTCCATTCTAGTGCTTTTCCTGCTACACTGGTGTCATTTACAGCTGGAATTTTCTTTTCATTACTGTCCACTGTACAGGCAAACTTTCAAGTACAATCTAAATATACTCTCCACCACATCTTGATTAAACTATCAGCATGCTTTAGGTACACAAGTGGCTCCTGTGATACATTTTTGGTTCTAACAGTTTTAGGAAAAGAAAACATTTCTTTCACAAAGGTTTCCATGTTGAAGATGAATGTTCAAATCATTTTAAAACAAGAAGATATGAACTATTAAAACAATATGTTTGGGAAGTGTTGTTTAACCAGTAGTTATAACAAAAAAGAAGTTGGAAGTAGGAAGCTGGGGGAGTGAGGGTGTTGACTGTAAGGGAACAGTTCTAGTTTCTGTCTCTCTGTTGCATTGAACAAGAATAGAACTTCTCCCCATGAAATCTTTTAATCACTGTGAGTTTTCATGGTGGGTGGCTATAATGTTGAGATAAGGAAAATTAATGTAGTTTCTAAGGATTATCTAAACTTTCCTTCTTCAGCCTTTTTCTTGCCCACCCCAGGCATGCACATTTTTTCCTGTTGGTTTAGGCAGGGGAGCCTGCATGGTGGGACCCTGAGCTGATTTCAGAGGACAGGGATAGCTGTGAGCAGAATCAGTGGAGGTCTTTGGTTTCAGAATGAGCAGAAAGTAATTCAGTTTGAAGAAAACAGATGAGAACATTGTTTTGCTTCTGTGATTGGTTTTAGTTTTGGATATCATGGGAGTTAATTTTTGTGCTCTACACTGTGACTTTTTGAGTATTTGTGGTGTGTAAGAAATTTAGAAAGCTGCATACAGGGTACTGAGATACGGTATGTGAACATAGTAATGAAAGATTAATGATATTTCCCTTGTATGACTTACTGGTTTAAAAAAGGAGTCTTGTTTTCCTAGGAATTTTTTTTTCCTCCACAGGAGACAGTTATGGTATTAACATATTTTCATTATTGCCTGTACCAAGTATTAAATACAGTGAGTTCTGAAAATTAAAAGTTGGAATTTTTTTGTCTGCCATATTTTACTGAAGTTTGAGTGCACACTGTATCCTTAGCCATCCTCCACAACTAGAAGGGCTATAAACTTTATTTGACAATATTTTTAAGTTCTTTCATACTTTTTTACCACCCAAGTGCTGTAATTCTAATTTATATTGAGAATTTCTCAGCAGTTACTTGCTAAGATGCTGCTGTTGTCGATGAGTATTTAAAAATTGTCTTCAGTGTATTTGCTCTTGACTCTTGTATCCTTTAACATCTTGGAATTGTAATGTCCTGTAGTGATACTTCTACAGCATTCCTAACAAGTGAACTTATAGCAAGTGATCAAAATAGATCCTTTAAAATACTGAAAGTGTGAAGAAAACTGGTATACCTGCCAATTTTTATTTGTTTTGTTGTAATTATCTGGTAAAGCATGCTGACAACTTATTAGGTTTGATTTGTCAAAGCTATGAACATTTATATAAATACAAAGATCGCCTGCCTTGATTTTTATTTTGCTTAGGATAAACAAATACTTTATTTGATTTTTGTCGTCTCTCTCATGTCTTTCTGTTACAGGCATCTCGTATTAAATATTAATAGTTCACTGTTCTTTCCTAAGTGCCTGTAACTGCTATGAATAATTAAAGAACTGAGTTAAGGGGGGGAGAAGGGCATTAATGTAGCATTCAGCCTGAGAATTTCCTGTAATTTTTTGACAACTCTAAATTTCATACCTGAAAATCAACAAGGAAAACAAGTCAGAAACAGCCATATGTGGTTAGCAAAGCTACTTGGGTACTCATGTCTTGTCTGCCCGTGTGATAACCTAGTAAGTATTTTGTATCTGTATCATAAGAATTGTCCTTAAAAATCAGCAGCCAGTTATCACTGTTTAATTGTCATTGCCACCTAAGTGGCTGAAGTAGCAACCCAAGAATTTGCAAGCTAATATTTGTTTAGCAAGCTGTAAGTTTCCAAAAGTTCCAACTTTTGTATTTAATTTAACACTGAATTATTTGCATGAACTCTTTGTATCATAGAAGAGTTAATATTGGTAATAGTCACTCTCCTAATTGACAAAAAGGAACTTATCTCAAACCACTCAAGAAGAACAACTCAGTCTGTGAAGTTCCATTTCTTTAAGTTATCTTGTGAAATTTGCTAGTCCAACTAAAATTAGTCCAGAAGCAAATTATTAGACACCATTAGTCAATCACTAGAGTGAAGAAAATCAGTTGATGAATTGAAAGCTGCAGGGCAGTGGTAATGATAGCTTTTAGAATGAAAAAAAATTTATATTTTATTACTCTGTAGGCTGAATGTCTGACTTGGAATAAATAACCTATATGTGATAGTTTTACGTCTGTGTTGTTCCCTGGAAAACACTCAGCGACAGGAAAGGACACCAAAACACCAGGAGCTTTCCAAGAGAACAGATGACATTTGGATTGAAATTTGGACAAAATACACAAATTGACAGCACAGGTGGAAGTGAACATTTTGCCACATCGGGGAAAGTAAAAATGCATGATTTAGTCATAACATTGACCTGTAAGAATGTGTGAAAAAGCCATTCCTGTAAATCAGATAACACATTTGTGGTCAATCTGCTGTATATTTTTTGTGAGCAAGAGATGCTGACAGTTAAGGGAATATCATGTAGGCTTCCTCTTACAGTAAGGGAGAGAAATGAGGTAGTTTTCTGCTTTCTGACTGAATTTGTCAATCATAACAAACACAATTATTTTCATTTATTGGCTACATATGCAGCATTGAAAATAAGAATCTTGTCTGCATGGAGTAAGGCATTGCTTTCCATATTAGTGTTTTTCTTGGTATTTAAATTTATGTAATTTCATGAAGTACACACCTGTAGTGGCATCCTAAGATGCCTCTCTACATCCATAGATGCCACTCTACAAGCTTGCTTTTGTCAGGTGGTTTTGTCCTGGTTTGTTTTGAATCAGGTAGGATAGAGTCTCAGCCTGCTATGCAGGAATGTTGGTAAAAAAGCAAGTAAACCAAAGCCAACACTTATGTCTGTGGGAAGATCTGGAAAAGCTGCTGAGAAGAAGGCTTTCCCAAGAGTGGAAAAGGGTTGGGAGTCTTGAGCCAGTGCTGAGTCTCACCTCTTGCTGGAGATGCTGTTGGCTTCTCTTCCCCTATAACACTGCAGGGCAGCAGCAGAGGGAGAGGTGAAGCAGCTTTCTGCAGAACCTGAATCTGAAATTACAGAAATCTTAAACATAGTTAACTCTGTTATATTTCAGAGTCACCCACATGCTGTACTTTTGCGTTAAAGGCTGACAGCTGTGCTACGTATTTTGCCAATTCGGTCAAATTGCTGCTTATGACTGAAACAAAAAATGGAAAAAAAGCCATGCTTTCTACCAGTGGAACTAACATGCAGCTATGAATTCTTGGAGGGAATCTGATACTCAACTTCAGACTGCTGCATATTAAATCTTGTTGATAAGTTTTGATCAGAATGCTCCTGAAAGTGTGTCTTAGCTATAATGTTTGAGTATTTAAAGTGTTATTGAAGACCTGAAAAT
>VYZP01074124.1:0-18153 GCA_013400635.1 Hypocryptadius cinnamomeus | reverse complement strand
GTGCTCCCCCTTCGCCCCAGTCCATCCCAATCCATCCCAGTCCATCCCAGTCCATCCCAGTCCCTCCCAGTCCCTCCCAGCAGGCAGAGCCCAGCACTGCCTCATCCCCAGCCCCTCCAGCTCTCCCTCTCTCCCTTTCCTCTGGATTTCTCCCTCCTGCCTCCCGCCCTGTAATTAAGAGCCTCCTCTGCCGTCCCCACGGCTGCTGTGGAAGCCGAGGAAAGCCCCTTCCGTCCTCCCTCTCTCCTTTATAATTTTATTTTTGCCCCCCCTCTCCTCCCTGCAGCACACGGAGCGGTGACAGCGCTCCGAGCCGGGCTCTTTTGCATTTCTGAGTTGGTTCTGTTAATTGGAAGGAGGGTTAAGAATCTGCAAGGTCGTTTCAATCTCCATCTGACCTTCAGAGTAATCCTCTCTGCCAACACCAGAGCATGTCATTAAAATGAGGCCCCTCTTCCATATCCCGGCATCCCTTTATTCTCTCCTTGTGCACATTAATTGCTCATAAGTTGATTTGATCTCCCTATTCTGCAAGAAGTAAATTGCCCTCTTATTTCGCCATTTTCATCCTGTTTTCTTAATTAGGCCCTTAAAAATCTCCAGGGCCTCAGCCGGGCCGCAGGCCTCATCCTGGGAATAAATTTTGATCTCAGCCTGATAAAGAGTGAGCAAAGCCCGGGCTGGAACAATGTCATTGGCTCCCCTCCCTCCCCACATGCTATTCTCCTGACATGAAAAGGCTATCAGTTTTTCTCTGTGTTAATATAGGAAATAATTCACACTTCAGGCGTTGTTCTCTATTTAGTGTTCACACTCCCCTGATAAATCAAATCAGGGATTTTTTTTAATTTTTTTTTTTTCTCTAAAGTGTCTGGAACCACTCGCTCCTTCTGCCCCCCTCACCACCTCCAGCCTCTTCTTGTTCTTTTTTCCCCTCCTTCTCCTTTTAATAAAGTTTCCAAGATAAACCCCTGTGATTTTCCAGCCTGGGAAGTCTAATTTAAGGTGGATTTTCTTGCTTTTTTCCCCCTCCTGTGTGTGTTTAACACCAGCACCGTGGGAGTGGGAACCTGGCACGTGGCTCAGGGGCTGCAGACGTGGCTTGGGACAAGTTTTGCCAGGCACAGGCTCAGGAGAACACTTTAAAAACAGATTTTTTCCCCTTGCACTGGGCAGGAGAGTCCCCAAAACCTGATTAGCCCAGGGGTCCCAGCACCCAGAGGGGCTCTGCAGAAGCCTGAGGTGATGCTGATCCAGCCTCCAGGACAAAGAAGAAGCTGCCACGCTCCAGGATGTTGTAAATAAATATATTTTTAATGATTCTTCTTCCATTCCAGTTCATTCTTTTATACATTTATTTATAAAACAGTAGTAAAATTTTTTAATCAGGGCACAGTGCATTAAAAAAAAAAAAAAAGAAAAAACAAACAAAACTCCCAAAAATATTACAAAAAAAAAATAGTAATTATAATCCACAACTGTTTACTCACAGCCAGGGGAGACATCTTGTGCTGAGCAGTGGCCAGGCCTTGCCCACAGGTGCCCAAGGACACCCTAAAGCCACAATAATCCACATTTCCCATGGGATTTCGTGCCCTGGAGCACCCACCCAGCCCTTCTGGAGGGCACAGATCCGTGGCTCTCCCACACCCACAGGTCCCCAGCACGGCCAGGGTGACCCTGGTGGGGACAATTCTCTTTCCAGGCACTGATGGCAGCACACAAAGGGTGCCAAGGCCTCCTGTGAACGCCCCCAGAGCTCCAGCTCGGAGCCCCTCCAGGCCCTGGAAGGGGCTCTGAGGTCCCCTGGATCCTCCTCATCCCCAGGTGAGCACCTGGAGCCCCTCTCAGGTCACCTGGAGCCCCTCTCAGGTCACCCAGTGTCCCCTCAGGTCACCTGGAGCCCCTCTCAGGTCACCCAGTGTCCCCCCAGGTCACCTGGAGCCCCTCTCAGGTCACCCAGTGTCCCCTCAGGTCCCTTCCTGCTCCTGTCCTCCTCCTCCCTCTGCACTTCCCTGCACCCTCACGTCCCACAGGCCCCTCTGTGGGGCTGTCCCCCCAAATCCTGCCCCTCAGGCCCCTCTGTGGGGCTGTCCCCCAAATCCTGCCCCCACGGGCCACCTCTGTGGGGCTGTCCCCCCAAATCCTGCCACCACGGGCCACCTCTGTGGGGCTGTCCCCCAAATCCTGCCCCCACGGGCCACCTCTGTGGGACTGTCCCCCCAAATCCTGCCACCACGGGCCACCTCTGTGGGGCTGTCCCCCCAAATCCTGCCCCCACGGGCCACCTCTGTGGGGCTGTCCCCCAAATCCTGCCACCACGGGCCACCTCTGTCCCCCCAGGACACCCAACTCCAGGATGGGGGCACAGAGTGACCCCACAGCCCAGGGGGGACAATCCCCAAGGGGTCTCCTCCCTGTCCCTCAATAAACCCTGGAGGATTTTCCAGCCTTCCCCTGCCTTTCCCAGCTGCACTGGGAAGTCAGGACCTGAGCCCAAAGCAGCTCCCCAGTACAGAGCTGTGGAACAAACTGGTGACACTGGGAAGAGAAACAAGCCCCGAATCCCCAGCTGGGAGCAGCAGCTCAGGTTTGGCAGCTGGCACAAACCATGCCCTGGTCACAGCTGGAGCTTCAGGCCCACGTGGGGCAGAACTTTCAAGAAGTATCCCCAAAAAAAAGAAGTGGAAAAAACCCTTTTATCCTCCCAGGAAAGAGCTGGGGGTGTCACGGGGCAGAGCCACTGCAGGGACACCTCGAGGACACTCAGGGTCACCTGGCAGCCTTGCCCCGAGGTTTTGGGGTGGTGGGTGCTGCCCCACAAGGTGGGGGTGACAACAGGGGGTGGGGGGAGCATCAAACCCCCCCCCATTCCAGATGTTCTGGAACCTTCAACACCCACCTTGTGTCAATACCCCCGGTGGTGCCGTATTAATGAACACACTCTAATTAACACTTTGTCACCCTGCTGTCACCCCAGAGGCAGCAGGTGCTCCCAGGAAGGAGGAACTGGATGGACTGGGAAGCATCCAGGGGCTAGGGAAGACTCGGTGGGGATGAAGGATCCCAGAGCAAGGCGAGGAGACACCAGACAGGACGCACAGCTCGCAGCATCGTCCCGGGGGCTCGAGGCTCCCAGGCACCACCCCGGGGAAGGGGGTGAGGCCAGGAGGCTTCTGCTGAAAGGCAAAGCAGCCCAGATGTCGCTCCCAGGCTGTGGAATCTGCAGCCAGGCCAGGGCCACGGCAAAGCCAGGGAAGGTCCACTCCACTCCTGGCAAAAAGAAGCTGCGAAAGACACGGTGGCACCCGTTGCATAGACAAAGGTACTCCTGGGAAGATCCAAGTGCATGGTGGGACGGGCTCCTCCTGCCAGGAGTGTCCTGGGACTTGCCCACCCAAAGCTGGTGCTGCAATCCCTGCCCTGGCAGCTCCCCATCACAGCATGTCCGCGTCCTCCATGCTGAAGCTGCTGCGGCGACTGCTGGCCTTGGAGGCCTCGGGGGACATGGCTGAGAACAAGGGGTCAGAGGCCAGGGGCAGCATCGTGTCCTGCATCAGCATCAAGTCCAGCTCCTTCTTGGATAGGGATGGGAAGGAAGCGCCGTGCCCGGGCTCCAGGCTGTCCGGGAAGGAGCCGTCGTCGAAGCTCAGGCTGTGGGTAAAGTCCAGCTGGTGGAAGGGAGACTGGGGCGGCGCGGGCAGCGCCGGCTGCGGCTGCGATTCGGGGTCCGGGGGTGGCAGCAGCGGCTCCAGGGTCCCCTCGTCCCCGCTGGCTTCTTGCTTGACCACCTGCTGAGCCAGCTCGGCCACGTTGACGCCCGAGGGCGAGGAGGTGGGCAGCCCGTGGACGCGTGCCTGCATCTCCAGCTCCTGCCGAGGGGACACGGAGGGGCTTTGGTGGGGGTGTCACACCCGGGGACACGGCACAGGGACATTGACAGAGGTGAGAAGCCCCCAGGGAAGGAGCCCCTGGAAGATCCATGCGAAGCTCAGCACGCTGCAGTGAGCCTCAGACACCAGCTTGCTCCTGGTGACTTCCCAGCAAAAAAATGGCAGGAGGCGCCCTGGCCACGCCCTTGGCGGGGCAGGAGTGAGGGTCTGGTGGGGCTGGGGTGGGGCAGAGGCAGGGCAGAGCCCAGGGAAGCTCACCTGGATGCGGAGCAGCAGCTGCTTGTTGGCCATCTCCAGGCGCCGCGAGTGATTCTCCAGGTCCCGGGACCTCTGCAGGTCCTTCTGCATCCTCTTGATGTAGTCCACGGACGCCTTCAGGATTGTCCCTTTGTTCCAGCGCACGTCCCTGTCACCCAGGATGGAAAAAGGGATGGAGCTGGGTGCCAGCAGTGTGGCCACTCGCCCCTCCTCCACCAAAAAGCCCCCGGTGAGCCCAGTGCTGGGAGCTGTGGATACGTACAGGTCGTTGGCTTTGGGGATCAGCATTCCCAGCTCCTTGATGCGGTCGTTGATGTTGAACCTTCGCCGCCTCTCGACTGTGGGGGAGAGCAGCATTATATTTTCTTCCTCGAGCCAGGTCTAATAAGCTCTCGGAGAAATATAATACACCCAAGATAGTTCAGCTACCTTTTTGGGGGCATAAATTAAGCAGGATGACTTCTGCAGCAGTGTTAGAAACAAAAAGGTTTAATAAAAGGCAAAATAACAAACAGAAAAACCCGAGCCAGCTGCAGAGGTCTGCTCCTGGTAAAAACACCTCACAAAAGCAATTGGTTCCTTTGCTCTCTTCTTTTTCTACCCAATTGCCCAGGTGGGACTTTTTCTTCTATCCAATTAGCTGCCCTTAAGTTTGAGGTGAAGTCCCCAGGGTCCTATGAGGTGGCTCTTCACCTAATCAATGAGAGAAACTTCTGGGCTTCTTTCCTTTTTAGGGGGACAAAGGATAGTTTTGTCACTCTGTCAACAGGGGGCACATTCCTGCAGAGGAGAGCCACGGAGGTGAGGAGGCAGCAGGAGCAGGGAAGGCTCTGTGTCCCTCCCGCCTGTCCTTCCTGTCCCTCATGTCCCTCTGTCGTGCCCCAATGGAATTGGGGAGCCCAGCATGAGGAAGCTCAGGAGCCAACCCTGCTCCATCCCTGGCCCAGCAGGTCTGATCTCCCCCAGGAGGACAGTGGGGTGTCCCCTGCACCCCACTGTGCACAGCCAGGAAGGGGCTCAGGGGGGTCTTTCCTGAAGGTCAGAATGGGAAGGGGGACCCAGCTCAGAGGAAGTGGGAGTGAGGATGAAGAGTGATGGGGAAAGGCAGAGCTGAACTCACTCAGGTTGTGATTGTCTTTCTTCTGGCGCTCTTTGGCCAGGGCTCGGCTCTCGGCATCTGCAAGAGACCCACAGTGTCACCTAGAGGGGACAAAGCTACACCTGGGCTGGCACTGGAGCCCCTGTACCCCCATGGGGACAGGACAGCCCCATTTTTGTCCCTTGCTCCGGGGCCAGGACGTACCTGTGAGCTCTCTCTTCTGGGTGAGGTCGGCAGGGCAGGAGCTGCTGGTGACACCAACGAGTGATGCTGTCACCTGTGGGTCCCCACTGTAGACATTCATGTGACTGCTGGACATGGGCAGCTGGAAAGCAGAGGGACAGCTGCGTGAGCTCCATGCAGGGCTGGGCACCGGGATTACACCCAGCTGGGCAGGTGGAATTGTCCTCCCAAGTCCTTAAAGCAGCTTTCACCAGAGCAGAAAAAAGAACAGGACTTCAAAGAGCACAGCTGATCCCCTCCCATGGCCAACATCTAAAATAGGGCAGGTGAATCACACCTGAGAAGGGCTGGGCAGGATGAATCCCACTGGGAGGCACGAGCCACCACACGGATCTGCCCCGGACACGGTGCTGCTTCGGGGAAGGTCCTGGCAGGGAAACCTCTCCTGGCTCTCCCATCTCCCCAAGCCTCTCTCCCGCCTCTCCATCTTTTTCAAAGGATTCCCAACTGTCCTCAAGGGGAAAAAAAGCTGGAGAATTGATTCTTGTGGGTGTTGCAGTCTCCAAGGACAAGGCTGGCTTGGGCTGCCACCAAGGCACCGCTGTGGGGATGTGGCAGAAGGTCCCCTCTGTGCCACCTCTGTACCTGCAAGGACAGGGCTGTGGCACCCTCAGGTCCAGCCCTGTCCTGTCACCCCCCACTCACCGTGTTGGGCATGTGGACTTCAGGGTTCATGTAGCCCAAAACATCATCCAGGCGCATGATGTCATCGATGACCTCATCAAACTGAAAGGCAAAAGGACAAATTCCCGTGGGTTCCTCTGCCTTCCCCATCACCCTGCGTGTCCCCAGCAGCCTGGTGACACCTCCTCACCTCCCTCTCGGGGTTGGAGCCGATGTTGAGCATGGCCATGGGGCTGTTGGGAGCGCTGTTGCCCGCCGAGGAGGACAGCACGTGGCCGGGCCGGACGCCAGGGGACGCGGCCGGGGGCGGCTTGGGAGAGTGGCTGGCGGGGCTGACGTGGGCAGCGAACTTGTTCCCGTAGGTTTCCGACAGATAAGCCTGCACCTTCTTGTCCCGAGACTTCTGCAGGTGGTAGGTGGTGGGGTTCTCCAGGTAGGACTGGACCTGAGGGGACAAAACCCATCAGGGACCCCGTGGGTTGTCCCACAGCCGGGTGAGGGGACACCACGGTACCTTGAGGACCTCTCCGGGCACGGGCGGTGGGGACTGGAAGTGGACGGGGGTGTTGATGGCGGGGCTGGAGGCCACGGGCATGCGCTGCTGCTGCATGTAGCTCATCATCATCTGCTGCTGCACCCGCTCCCGCTCCGCTTCCTGCTGCGCCTGCTGCTTCATCAGCTCCATCCGCAGCCCGATGCGGGACGCCATGGTGACACGAGGGGCTGGCGGCCACCAGCCCTCCTGGCACACGGGTCACCCTGGCAGGGGGACACGGCGTGTCACCGACACCCTTGCGCAGCGGGGAAACTGAGGCACGGAGAGACATCCCAGGGCGCCCACACTGGGTCGTGACTAATCCAGGAGGGTCACCCCAGGATGGCTCTGCCCTCCTGTCACACAGCAGGAGGACCTGGTGCCACCACCCAGCCTGGCTGTGAGACCCCCTTGCCAGCTGCCTCCTTACAGAAAACAGGGCTGAGGAAGTCAAAAGCACCCCGAGGAAGCTTCAGAGAAAGGAAACTACCGAGGATGAGGATGGGGAAGGGTGACCAGAGCTGGGATTGACAAGGAGAGGGAGGAAATTAGGGTCTGGCAGGAAGGGAACCCCGATGGATCAGCCGGGACCCCGCGCCGTGCACTCACCCCGGAGCCACTTCCCAAACACCGCAGCGACAGCAGAGCCCAGAGCGAGCCCAGAGGGAGCGAAAGGGAAAGAGAAAGCGAGGCAAGAGCAGCAAGAAAAGGCCGGCGGGTGCCAGGAGCCGGGGGCAGGTCGAAGCGAAGCCCGGCTGCGGCGCGGGGCGAACAAGGCGCGCTCTGTGCGGGACCCGCACGCGAGCGCGGGGACGGGGGGGACCGCGGCGGCCCCCGCCCGGCACAGAACGGCCCTTGTTCCCCGGGACAAAGGGGACGGCGGCCCGAGGAGGGTGGGGGATGCCGGGGCTCGGGGAGCAGCCCCGGCCACGGCCGGCTGGGCTTTCCACGGGGCTGCTTTCCCACGCGGGGCTGGGATGCGGGAGGAGCATCCCAGGGAACGGGAGGTAAAGGAAAAGCTGCGAGGGGAAGAGGCAGGGAGGGGAAAGCAGAGAAATCTGGAGGGTTTTGCTGTTTAAATGCAAGTGCAGAGACGGAGGGGCCTCGGCGGTGACAGCCACCCCGGAGCCACGCGTTACCCGGAGGGGAAATGAAATCAAGGCAGCGCGGACGATGACACAGCTCAGAAGCAGCTATTGAGCGGCCAGGGGAAGGGAATTCATTAGCCATGGTGGCCTGGCCCAAGGGGGATGGGAGCCCAGAGCCGGGGACAGCGATCCACTGGAGCTCCGTGAAGGGGGAAGTGCGAACAGCCCTGGAGGAGGGCACGGGGGGGAGCTGGGGTGAGAAATAAAACCCTGGAAAAGATCCCAGAGAGAGCCCCCAGAGGATGGAACAAGGTTGAAGTAAGGGGGAAACCCACGGGGGATGTAGAACCCCAAACCAAGGCTGAATTAAAGGGGAAACCCACGGGGGATGTAGAACCCCAAACCAAGGCTGAATTAAGGGGGAAACCCACGGGGGATGCCCACGGGGGATGTACAACCCCAAACATGAAGGGAAGGGAGAGAGGCTTTTCTCAAGAAGGGCTGGCACTCGTGGGTGTCACGGGAAGCCACCCACAACACAGCACCCACTGAGCCCTGCTGTCCCCAGTGCCACCACCCAGCCTGGCTGCAGGACCCCCCCCAGCTGCCCCCTTACAGAAAACGGGGGTGGGAGAGTCAAAAACTGCTGAGAAGAGCTGCAGAAGATGAGGATGAGGATGGGGAAGGATGGCCAGGGCTTGGTTTGGTGAAGAGAGGGGGGAAATTAGGTCAGGTTTAAAATAAGCCCTTTGGTTCTGCTTGGCTTCCCCCCCAGCCCCCAAAATGCTGAGCAGCTTCTGCTTTCGCTCTGAGTCAGCCCGGGCAGGAGGGTGGCAGCGGGACAGGGTGGGGACATGGGGACACATCCCACCCTCCCCTGATCCACCGGGACAGCCACAAGAGCACATGGAATGGCAGCTCCACCCTGTTATTCCTGGGAGGGCAGCCAGTGGTTCTCCCACCAAGCCAGAGCCATCCCAGACTGGTCCCCACTGGGAGAGCCCAAGCCAGCCTTGTCCCTGGAGGCTGCAACACCCACAAGAATCAATTCTCCAGCTTTTTTCCCCCTTTGAGGACAGTTGGGAACCCTTTGAAAAAGCTGGAGAGGCAGGAGAGAGAGCAAAGGTGGGGAGATGGAAAATCAGGAGAGGTTTCCCAGGCTCATCCTGGTGCACAGGGAGGCACCACTGGAGTGGGAGATGGAGCAGTTGGGAAGGGGATGGAGGGGTCAAAGGAGAGGGAAAATCTGGATGATCCCAGCCCCTCTCCACAGCCCAGCTCCACTTTTCCAGCCCGGAGGAGCACAGGACAGGGGCTGTCCAGGCTGCAGATGTGCTCCAGCAGCACCCCCAGCCCCACAGCAGGGCTGGAGCCAGGGAATGCATCTCCCTTCCCAATGTCCCTCCTGCTGCTCAGCAGCTCGGGTATTTCTGGTTTTTTCTGGTTATTTCTGGCCCTTCCTCGCTCTCCCTCTGGGGGTGTCATATCAGCAAGCACCCGACGCCCCAATGGCACTCGGGGGTGGCTCCAGCTGGAGGATCCCCAGAGCTGCTCCAGCCCTCCCTCAGCCCCCCCAGGATTTCACAGAGCCCCGAGCTGTCCCTCAGCCCCGCGGTGACAGCGGCTGGTGACACGGGGGTGGCTGCTCAGCAACCGCTGGGACGTGCTGAGGGACAGTGCTGGAGGGACATCGGGCGCTGCCCCGCAACGCCGGGGGCCAGGCTGGTGGCAGAGCCACTGCCCGAGCTGGCAGGGGGCACCCAGTGCCACCTGAAGGGACACAGCACCTGGAGGAGCCACAGCAGCGTCCCCAGGCTCAGGTGTGGGTGAGGAACCCAAGCTGCCCGCAGGCATTTTCCAGATTTAGCCGCGGGGATCGCCTTACCCTGGCAGGGGAGGTGGCACCGGGTGACAGGCACGGCCACAGCACCCCCGGTGGGTGCCACACACCTCCTGCCACCCCTCTGAGAACGGGCAGCCACGAGAACCCCCAAAGTCACTGCATGAGGTCCCTCCTGTGTTTTATTTCCCGGTCGATCGGGGCCGTTTACGAGCGGAAAAATCAATCGGCAGCTCCGGGAGGGAGCGGGGACCTGGGGACAGGAGGGGGACAAGGCAGGGACTGTCCACCCAGCCAGACCCCAGCTGGGCTGGGAACCGAGGGGCAGCGAGAAGGAAAAGGAGAAGAAAGAAGTGAAAACAGCTTTGGTGCTCGCCACGGGCCGGCCCAGCCTTCCCTTCCTTCCTTCCTTCCTCGTTTTTCGTTTTCAAACCCAGGGGGTGACAGGGAGGGACACAGGGATGGCAGGGAGGGACACGGAGCACAAGGGACCCCAGCCTGGGGAGCCCCAAGCTCAGGGTTTGTCCTGATGTCACCGAGCTGTCACCTCATCACACACCCACAAAACCACCCCATGTGTGCCCCAGCCTGGGGACGGGCTCTGCTGTCACCCTGCTGTGTGGGGACAGGGACAACGAGGCTGGCGTTACCCAGGTGCAGAACAGAGGGGCTGGGGGACCCTGCAGGTGGCAGGGCCAGCAGGTCACTGGGGGGCTTGGGGACCCTGCAGGTCACAGAGGGGATTTGGGACCCTGCAGGTCACAGAGGGGCTTGGGGACCCTGCAGGTGGCAGGGCCAGCAGGTCACACAGGGGATTTGGGACCCTGCAGGTCACAGAGGGGATTTGGGGACCCTGCAGGTGCCAGGTCACAGCTCCCCCTCGCCCGGGCCAGCCCCGTGTTCCTCATTTTCAGCAGCCACATGGGGTGCAGGGGGGGAAGTTGCAAAAAAACCTCCTCCAAACCTGTTTGTTTTTTGTCACTGCAGCACAGGAGCGAGCAAAAGGGCTGAGAAAAAGCGTGGAAAAATTGATGCAGGCACTGCCACTGGGGAGAGGAGACTGGGCTGGGTGGGTGCCAGGGACACCTCTGTAAATGCAGAGAGGCAAAAGCTGTCCCTTGTCACTGCAGGGGATGTGGCAGGCAGGGATCCCTCACCCAGAGTGCCCAGAGTGGGGGCAGAGCAAGCACCTGGATTGTGGGTGGAAAAGAGGCTGGAAAGGGCAAAGTTTAGGGAGCTGACAAGAAAGATGGAGAGAGAAAAGGGCCTGGAGCGGCAGGACAAGGGGGAATGGCTTCAAACTGCCAGAGGGCAGGGATAGATGGGATTTTGGGAATTAATTGCTCCCTGGGAGGGTAGGGGGAGCAGGGATGGAATTCCCAGAGAAGCTGTGGCTGCCCCTGGATCCCTGGGAGTGTCCCAGGCCAGGCTGGACGGGGTTTGGAACAACCTCAGTGTCCCTGCCCATGGAATGAGCTGAGCTTTGAGGTCCCCCACCAGTCTGTGATCACACAGCTCAGCAGCACCTGGGGTCCCTCCAGCCCTCCCAGCTGGTCCCCAGTGTGGGGCAATGCTAAGGACACCTGTGTGACAGCGCTGGGGACACCCCAAGGTGCTTTGCACCACGTCCCTGTGCTCCCTCCAGGCAGAGGCAGACCCGGGCCAGGAGTGCAGCTGGACCCAGGTGGCCCTGCCCAGCTGGGACCAGCCCCAGCTGCCCCTTGGGGCACTCACCCACACCTGGCAAGGCCACCACGGGGTGATTTATGGCCTGACAGGGCACCCCCAGTGCCAGGGCTCAGCTCATCTGGGAATGCTCAGGGTGGGCAGCTCAGGGGCTCAGGAAAGGATTCCTCCCCACAAACCTGGCAGCAGGGCCATCCTTGGAAACCCTGATCCAACACCAACGCTGGCCAGAGGCTCCAGAGATCCCATCCAGCCTCTGGGATGGGGACAGGTGGGAAAACAGGAGGATAACTCCATTTCCAACCCCAGAGAGCAGCAATGCTGGATGGGGAGGCCATCACCCACCCAGGAGCTGTGTGGGACCCCTGGGAACCATCCCAGCCCCATCCAGAGGCTCCTTCTACCCAGGAGCTGTGTGGGGCAGGGTTCCTGCGACCCCTGGGAGCCATCCACCCAGGAGCAGGGTTCCTGTGACCCCTGGGAGCCATCCCAGCCTCATCCAGAGGCTCTTTCCACCCAGGAGCAGGGTTCCTGTGGCCCCTGGGAGCCATTCCAGCCCCATCCAGAGGCTCCTTCTACCCAGGAGCTGTGTGGGGCAGGGTTCCTGTGACCCCTGGGAACCATCCCAGCCCCATCCAGAGGCTCCTTCTACCCAGGAGCTGTGTGGGGCAGGGTTCCTGCGACCCCTGGGAGCCATCCACCCAGGAGCAGGGTTCCTGTGACCCCTGGGAGCCATCCCAGCCCCATCCAGAGGCTCTTTCCACCCAGGAGCTGTGTGGGGCAGGGTTCCTGTGACCCCTGGGAGCCATCCACCCAGGAGCAGGGTTCCTGTGACCCCTGGGAACCATCCCAGCCCCATCCAGAAGCTCCTTCCCCACACTCCGAGCTCACAGCCCTGAGAGGCAGAAGGAGCAGGCAAAGGAGGGGCTTGGCAGAGCCACTCTGGGGTCAGTTGACAGCAGCAGCCAGGGACTGAGTCACCAGGACTGTTTTTAGCCCTGGCATGTCAGCAACGTGGAGCTGGACGTTGTTAACAGGGCTGGGTCAGAGGCCAAATGCTTTCCCTGCCCCGCGTTAAACACCGAGGCTGGAAAGGGCTGAGGGATCCCACATGGAAAAAAACATTAACAGGGCTGGCCCCAAACAGCCAGGTAAGCCTGGCACACCCAGGAGGGGTCAGGGAATTGGTGGAGGGAGAAGCATCAGGCCCTGATGCCACACAGGGCTGCGTGTGCTTTGTGTCACTGAATTAACAGGGTCCATAAAAAAACACCTTGGTGGTGCCAAGGTGTGGCTTGGCAGCCATTAAGGGGTTAATAACACACACACAGCCTTGCTCTGGTGTCTCTCCATCCCAAAAATCATCTCTTTTACACCCAAAAAACCCACAGAGCCCAGGGATGGCTGCCAAGCATCACCCAGCTGGGTACAGCAGGGGGAGGCTGGCAATTCCTGGCTGGGTTTGGGTGCAGGGAGAGGCAGGGGGACCCCCGGGGGACCCCCAAGGAGGGGCCAGACCCTCCAAACAAAGCTGGGCAGGAGCTGCAGAGCCCTGATGGAAACATCACTGTCCGACTGACCCGGCTGGGAATTCACAGCCCCTGCCCCCTCCAGGGCAGCAATTAAAAATAAAAGTGTGAACAGGCAGGAGGATGGGCTGAGCCACCACCCCGGGCACGGTGATTAACCAGGACAGAGGAGGGGACCGAGGGTGACCTTGGAAGGGACGGGCAGGCTCCAGGTCCTGCTGCACATCCTGGGAAAGGAGAGCCAGGAGAGCAGCCCCGAAGGAAAACCCCGGCCCGGGGTCACTCCGGGCGATTTGGGTGTTGGCCTTTTGAAATAACTGCATAAATGAGCAATTTATGCTCAGGGGAACTGGCAGGACTGCACATCCCGGCCCCCAGCCGGGCAGACAGAGCTCCAGGGGGCTGGGACAGCACTGCCACCCGCCCCAAAACCCTAGAAACCATCCCAGAAAGGGGAGAAATCACCCCAGAAAGGGGGGAGAAATCACCCCAGAAAGGGGAGAGAAATCACCCTAGAAAGGGGAGAGAAATCATCCCAGAAAGTGAGGAGAAACCATCCTAAAAAGGGGAGAAATCACCTCAGAAAGTGGAGAGAAACCATCCCAGAAAGTGGGGAGAAATCATCCAGAAAGGGGGGAGAAACCACCCCAAAAATTGAGGAGAAACCACCCAAAAAGTGGGGAGAAACCACCCAAAAAGTGGGGAGAAACCACCCAAAAAGTGGGGAGAATTCACCCCAGAAAGTGGGGAGAAATTATCCCAGAAAGGGGGGAGAAATCATCCCAGAAAGGGGGGAGAAATCATCCCAGAAAGGGGGGAGAAATTATCCCAAAAAGGGGGGAGAAATCATCCCAGAAAGTGGAGAGAAATTATCCCAGAAAGGGGGCAGAAATCACCCCACAAAGTGGAGAGAAAGCACCCCAGAAAGTGGGGAGAAATCACCCAGAAAGGGGGGAGAAACCACCCCAAAAATTGAGGAGAAACCACCCAAAAAGTGGGGAGAAATCATCTCAGAAAGGGGAGAAATCACCTCAGAAAGTGGGGAGAATCCACCCTAGAAAGGGGAGAGAAATCACCCAGAAAGGGGGGACAAACCACCCCAGAAATTGAGGAGAAACCACCCAGCAAGTGGCGATGCTGGACAGAACCAGCCCTGGAGCTCCAGGCGCCCCAAGCTCACGGTGCCACCTGCCACCAGCCCAAGGTGACAGCGGCCACCCCTTGCCCCCTCCCAGTGCCACAGGCTCTCCCAGCACCGCCTCCATCCATCCATCCATCCCTCATCCCTCCCTCCCTCCGAGCCCCATGCTGCTGCAAGGAGGTAATATTTATAAATACGCCGTGTCCAGCCCCCAGCACCCAGCCTGGAGGCAGAGCTCGTGTAACCAGGCCCCAGGAATAAACAAATTGGGGACAGTCCCTGCCTTGCCCTCCCAAACCAGCCCCATCCAGGGGCTCTCCATGCCCCCCTGGCATCCCCTCCCGTGCCCGGCCAGCGCCGCTCACCCGCTCCGGAGGGGTTTGTGCTGTGCCCTCCTCTCTGCCAGGCTCAGCCCGGAGCTTTTCCTGCTCCCTGAAGGTCAAACTGCTCCCTCGGGAGCCCCTGCTGCCAGCCCAGCCCCTGGCCTGGCACGGTGCCGCCTCTCCCGGGCACGTTGCTCCGGTTGGACCCGTGCAGGAGCTCGGAGGGTTTTTTTTCCCCACCCGGCTGGGATTTCTCCTTCGCCTGCCCCGTTTCTCCAAAATGCTCAAACCTGCTGGCACCCAGCTCCCTCCTCGCCTGGCAGCAAGCTGGGAGCAGGGGAATGCTGGCCAGTGTGTGCCAGGTGGATGCAGCCCCCTCCTCATTTCCTCCCAAAAATATTCCCACCCCCAAAATAATCCCGAGGGCACAACCTGGGCAGGAGCCAGAGCTGCTGCCCTCACTGGTCCCTGAGGCTCCAAGAACCCCCCTGGCCGTCCTCACAGTGGGAGTTTCAGGTTTATCCGGAATTTACATCCATTTAACCAAAGGAGGGGAGGCAGGCAGAGCTCAGGGTGTGGGGAGTTTGTTTGGAGCCAAAAGCGCTCAGAGGAAAGGTGACAAAACCCCGGGGGCAATTCCTGGAAGAGGCTTTAAAGTGGCACAACCTGTAGGGACATTGGGGAGACCTTGAACCCTCCCCAGCTGAGCCTGGCCAGGTGATCCCACCCTGCAAATCATCCCAGGTGCCCATCCCAACGCTCCTGCAGCTCACCCTTCCCCAAAACCCCCTAGAACTGCCCCTGGGCCCCCAGAGATGGAGAATCCCCCATTCCTGATTTTCTCAGCCTCCCAGGAAGGTGAGGAGCAGCACCCAGAGCTCATCCTGGAGCATAGGACTCCCCATTCCTGGGAATTCCCGGGAATTCCAGGTCAGGGGAGCCCTGATGTGCAGGCAAATCCTCAGGGAAAACCTGCTGCAAGCACAAGCCAGATGCCAGGAGGAGGGACAGGAATTTGGAGGGACGAGGGAAGAGCCATGGGGGATGTGACAGCGAGAGGAAAAAAAGTTGAGCACAAAATCCCTGTGTGGCCAGGGAGAAATCCCCCCTTCCACCCCCCAAGTGTCACAGAGCTGGTGACAACGGCCACAGAGTCACCAGTGTGGCCCCAGCTGCCTCCACACCAGCATCCCACAGCTTGGAAAAGCTCCTGGAGGTGGTGCCACCACGGGAAGGCCACCACAGGGAGGTGACAGCACAGCTGGCACCTCTGAGCACCCTCTGCTCTTTTATGGGGTTGTGAAACACCCAGCACCGGCTCCCTGGGATCCTCCTGGGGTCCCTCACAGCAAACAGGGGTCTGGGAAGTTGTCACAGAGCTGCCACCACCAGCGTGCTGCCACAGGGACGTGTGGTGGCACTGCCAGCCCCACGCCCAGGACACTGCTGCTGGCCCCAAAACTTCCTCTTTGTCCGGGGTATGGGATAACCCCACACAGAGCACTGACAAAACAGCTCCCTTGAGGTGAGTCCAGCTCGAGGAGCCCTCTAAAACCACCCCAAAAAACTCCAGATGGGACTTTTTGTCCCCACAGAGGGGACAGGGGTGTGGCAGCTCCATCCCTGCCGTCTACACCCCAGGAAAGGAGGGAGAAACATCAAATCCAGGGATGAGATCCCACCACACCAGACCCCCATCTCCCTACTCCACGACATGAGGATGTTTTTACCCTCAGCACTGTGGATTTTTGGAGGGGGACACCCCCAGCGTGGCCTCCCCAGCCTCATTTCCCTGTTTTTTGTGCTGCTCAGGCCACCCCACCCTCAGCCCCGGGAATGTCCCCCCTGCTCTGGTGACCCACCACAACATCCCAAGGGGCTCTTCCCATTCCCCTTCCAGGACTTCCAGGAAAACAGGGCAGGGCAGGGGGACCGGGAACACACACGTGCAGCAAACCCGGCGCCGTGAAGCGTGGAAAAAACAATAAAATCCCTGGCTGGGATCACGGCTCCATCCCAAACACCCGGATGCTGGATGGCCCCATGCAGCAGCTCCACCCCGGCACAGTTTGCAGTTTCCTACTGATAAGGGCGGGCAGATCCCTCGGAAAACACGAAACACGCGGGGCCGGCATCCCTCGGGAAGCGAAGGCAGAATCCCTCAGGAAACGAACCCAGCATCCCTCGGAAAACACCGGGCTCCCCTCCACGTGCTGCCCTGACCCAGTCTGGGTGTTCCCCCCAAATTCAGCCACCCCAATCCCAAATTCCCACTGTTCCCCAGCTGGGTTTTCCACCTTCCTGCAGCAGGTGAGTGAGAGCAAGCTGGGAGAAACCAGCCCCATTCCCTCCACGTGCTGCCCTGACCCAGTCTGGGTGTTCCCCCCAAATTCAGCCACCCCAATCCCAAATTCCCACTGCTCCCCAGCTGGGTTTTCCACCTTCCTGCAGCAGGTGAGTGAGAGCAGGCTGGGAGAAACCAGCCCCATTCCCTCCACATGCTGCCCTGACCCATCCCCACCCCAATCTGGGTGTTCCCCCCAAATTCAGCCACCCCAATCCCAAATTCCCACTGCTCCCCAGCTGGGTTTTCCACCTTCCTGCAGCAGGTGAGTGAGAGCAGGCTGGGAGAAACCAGCCCCATTCCCAGCTCGGGCTGGAGCAGCCGTGCATGAAGCCAAGCAAACATGGCAGGGAAGTACAGAGGAAGGGGGGGGAAAGAAAAAATAACCCCCCCAAAGCCTGCCTTCGCTGCCTGACTCTGTTATATAAAAAACACCAACTCCCCCCGTGCCCCAAGGGCCGGGAACACGCCGGGATTCCTGGAAACGGGCCCTGCTTTCCCCGGACTCGCACCGGCTTATTTATTTATCTTACACCAGCACAATAACCACCAGATTTTCTTCATGTTTCNAGCCAGTAGAGGGTTTGAATTCCTGCTTGTATGTCTTCCTGTTTTTTTTTTTTTTTTTTTTTTTTGAGTGTGTTTTTTTGTTGGGGTTTTTTTTAAGGAAATTTCCCCCATCATCTGACTGCCCGAAGCTCTGGGGGCTGCGTAATCCTTTCCTGCCTCGTAATTAATTCATGAATGTAATTAATCGGTCAGGGGCAGCCCCCTCTATTCCCCCCCAAATTCCCCGGGAGGGGGGGACACGCTGTGTGTCCTCCTGGTGACTCCCCCCTAAAAGCCGTGTGACACGAGATATCCCAATTTTCCCATCTTTTCAGACCCCAAGAGGGGTCCCCACTTTGCGTCCCCCAAACCTGGGGGTGCCGGGAACCCCCCGGGGTGTCCCGGAGCATCCGTGCCTCAGTTTCCCCACCGTGTTCGGGGGGGTTCCCGATGGGAAAGGCGACGCGGGCAGGTCCCCCCGATCTGCCGGGGGTCTCACAGCCCCTGGCATCGCCGGTTTTTGGGAGAGGGCACCGGGACGAGCTGCTGGAGACCCCCAAAACCCCCGCAGCATTCGGGCTGGAGCCTCCCGGGGGCCGCTGCCGGAGCCGGAGGGGCGGGGGGGGGCGATTATTTACAGCAAAATAAAGGGAAAAAAAGCAACTCCGAGTTCAAAGCGGCCCGGGATGGCACAGGACAGGGGGGAGCACCCCCCCAGCACCCCCACAAGGTGGGCTCCGAACCCCCCCCTGCCCGGGGACCCCCCGGCCCCGCACTCACCCCTGGGGAACGGCGAGGAAACGAAGTGGTTCGGGTCTGCTCGGCCTCGCTCGGCTGCGCTCGGCTCGGCTCGGCTCGGCCCCTCGGCTCGGTTCGGCCTCGTTCGGGTCGGTTCGGGCTCGCTCGGCTGCGCTCGGCCCGGCTCGGTTCGGCCCGGTTCAGCCCAGTTCGGCCCCACTCGGCTCGGTTCGGCTCTGTTCGTGCTCGCTCGGCTCCACTCG
>VYZP01074119.1:0-76987 GCA_013400635.1 Hypocryptadius cinnamomeus | reverse complement strand
TATTAATAAACTGAGAAGTGAAAGCTGTAAACCATATGCTGCTATTATCCTTCATGCTTTTTTCTTCATGCTTTTTTCTGTTCAGTAGTTCCATAGACTTTATTACCGTGAAATATTGTAACATTCTTGATTTGGTTATTTCATTAAGATTTGCATCTGTTCTGTTTCAGTTGCAGCTAAGATACTGGTCTGTTGACACTTAAAAGGACACTGTAAAGGATGTCAGATCTTGATGTGTCACTATACCTTTAATTTCAGTTACTGTCGCAAGTGCCATGTTGCTCTTGTGAATTCCTTCTTTACACCAGAATTCATTTTAACAAGTAATAACCAAATCTTTGCTTTGTTGGCTACTGCAATGCACTCAGGTAGTGAAAGCACATGTTTTTGAAAATTTCTTCTTATCTCATTTCCTTTCAAAACCTTGAAAGTTTGGGCTTGTTCTGCTTGGTGTGTGTGCAACTGAAGTTTAACACTGCCATGAACTGAAGCACAGCAACAAACTGTATCTACTGAAACAAATTAAGTCCAGGCTATTTCCAGTACACAGTAATCTTTAATTACTTCTGAAAATTAATGAAAAGCGCCATGAAAGTGTCCTTTTAATACTTGGAGTGTGGTGGGATTATTTTTCCTGTAGGAATTACTGCATGCTACTAAAGAGTTCATGTCTATTCCTGTTGGTCACTATTCCTCTCAATGTTATCAGTGTGATTTCCTTTGCTCTTGTGCATCTGCATTTTCTCTACCTTTCTTATGATTTGTTTGGGTATCACTGTACGCTCTGCTCTTTTGGCTTGCCTGAACAATCACATGTGGGTGCAGCCAGCAGTCTGGAGAGTAGTAACAGGTTTTTATTCTTCTGTACTGGTGAAACTGTGACTCTACTTGAAAATGACAGATTGCATAAGCTGTGTATAAACATCCATTTTATCTTGGACTGTGAAAAAAATCTGTGGAGAGACTTTATTTAGTATTTTATTTGATGGATATTTCAAATGACCTTTTCTTTTCCAGAAGCAAAAGTATGTATATTTTTCTAACCATGGTCACTTTTGATACCCTCTTGAAATGACACTCATCATGAATATGTCTATGTTGAAACTTTAGGGTAAAGTACTAATATTTTCAAATATCATTATATATGGTAACTAAATTATGCCCCTTTAAGGGTACACAAAGTTTGCAGGATTTATACAAGTGTTTTCAAAATTTGTGGCAATTTTGAAAATATTGATTAATTTTACATTTTTTATTTTTTTATATTATTTGCAGTCAGTCTCTTTAAAATCATGGATAAAAAGTCCTGAGCCAAATACACACCCTCAGCTTACATAAATAAAAAGTTATTATATCTGTAGATTATTTTTGTTGTGTGTCTCTGGTTAAAGAGTTTTGTAAAATTCTAATTTATCTGCTTCAATTTACATATATATATATAAGGACTTTTTCCTTTCCTGTCCTGAATTTAGTGCCTGGTTAAGTGTCTTGATCGGGGTAGTAATCTCTTATTGGAAATCACTGGGGGAGAGACAAATGTTGTGTGTGTGTAGAAGAAGGATCAACCTGAAAATAGAATCATGAAATGGCTGTGTGCCTTGTCCTCAGGACAAGAGGAAAGGCTTACAGCAGAGTGGGATCACTGGGACACAGCAACACAGGATGGGGCTTCTGGCTGAGAGTACTGATGAGCTGGTCTTTAGTATGTTGGCTGCGTGCCTACTCCAGCTGGTGGTGGCCCACCAGCTCTGCCCCAGAGCTTGAAATTCTGCCCTGCAACTCTTCTGTGGTCCCTGACTGCAGTTACTTTCTCATGGATGCAGAGGGATGTTGGGTGGTGGTGGTGAAGTCATGAGAAAAGCAGTTCCTGAGTCAGCTGGGACTAAGAAGAGTAAAGCTGGCAGTGAGTGAGTCATGTCCATAGGTAAAATGGCCAAAAATGGAATCCAACAGCACCTAGTGCTAAGCCACAGCATGCAGCAGGTGGTCTGTAAGAGTCCTGATTTTCATTCTCTACACCTATATGCCATAAATAAAGCAGCATGTGAGGAAGGTTTTGTCACAGGCACGATTCAGAATCTGAGAGGAGCAGAATGCAGGCATATTTGATGCAACCTGTGAGTTGTCTACCTATTTTCTAACTCTGAAGAGGTTAATGCAAAGGATTTCTACACTGCAACATTTAATGGCAATAATGTGCCAGTAGGTAAGTGTTGTGGGCACAAGGAGATAGGAGTTGTGGGATGTGGTTATCCCTCTGTTCAGGACTGCTGCAGCTGCTGGAGAGGGTAGAGGGAGGAAGAGAAGTAACTACATAGTGGTGGGTTTGTAGATGTTCGTATGGTGCAGGAGTATGAAAACTTGCTTGTAGTGGAAAGAGGAGACAGTATCATGGAATCATAGAATCATTACCTTTGGAGAAGGCCACCAAGAGCAAGTCCAAGCTTTGACTGAACACCACTATGTCAACTAAAGCATAGCACTAAATGCCATATCCAGTTGCTTCTTGAACACAGGGGTGGTGAGTCCACACTTGCCTGAGCAGCCCACTCCAATGCATAACCACCCTTTCAGTGAAGAAACTGTTCCTGATGCACAACATGAACTGCACCTGGCACAGCCTGGAGCCTTTTCCTCTTGTCCTGTCACTGATTGCTTGGGAGAGGAGACAGAGCCTGACCTGGCTACAGCCTCCATCGAGGCAGTGGTAGGGAGTGATAAGGTCCCTCTTGAGCCTTCTTTTCTCCAGGCTAGACAACCCCTGCTCCCTCAGCAGCTCCTCACAAGGTTTGTGCTCCAGACCTTTCCCAGCTCCATTGCCCTTCTCTGGGCCCGCTCCAGCACCTCAGTGTCCTTGTAGTGACAGGCCTGAGACTGGACACAGGATTTGGCTGCTGCACTGCAGAAGGGGGACATGGGAAAGGTGTGTGGAGCATGCTGCCTGTACTGGCTTTCCATGTGTAAACTGTGACTTTTGCTGCAATACTGCTGGTGCTCATGGGTTGTTTTGTGTCAGTAGGGCATTAATATACTGTTGGGTCATAGTCCTTGTACATACTGCTCTCTGAAACCAGCTTGTGTATTCTGGACAAAAGTGAAATCCATTCAATCCAGAATAAAGATGGGCAGTCGATAAATTATTCATCCTGAAATTCTGGCTTGCTCAGCATGACACAGTGCTACATGGAAAATAGTGTCAGCAGTTCCTAAACAGTTCCCTGTGGAGATCCAAAGAGCTGCACAGCTCCTGTGCAGTGCAGAGTGAACAGAGGCATGACTAAGTTTGCTGGGATGAAATTACTCAAGGTACTGACAATAAAAGCAGACAGGGTATCTTAAATGGTAACTGCAATCCACTGTTAATATAAGCAAAGTAATGTAAATAGAAAAAATAATCTTGATCATAGAATAATTTGTTTTGGAAGGGGTGTTCAAATCTCATCTACTCCAAAGCCACTGCAATAAGCAAGGACATTTTCAGCTAGATGAGGTTGCCCAGAGCCCTGTCAAGCCAGATCCTGAAAGTTGGCAGGGTTGGCTGTCTACCATCTATGTGGGCAACCTGTTCCAGTGTTTCAACATCCTCATTGTAAAAACTTCTTCCTATTGCTAGTATAAATCAGCCCTTTTTCAGTTTAAAACCATTGTCCCTTGTCCTATTGCAACAGGTCCTGCTGAAAAGTTTGTCCCTATTCTTCTTATAGAACACTGTCAAGTACTGAAAGGCCTCAATAAGGTCTCCCTGGAGCCTTTTTTCCAGGCTGAACAATTTTCTTAGCCTGTTTTCAGTGGAGACTGACTTCATCCTCTAATGATCTTCCAGACCCTCCTCTGGCCCTGCTTTAACAGGTCTGTGCTGTCCTTCGTGTGCTGGGCACCCCAGAACTGGATGCAGTTCTCCAGGGAGGGTCTCACAAGAGCAGAGCAAAGGGGGACAATCAACTCCTTTGCCCTGCTGCTTTTGATGCACCCCAGGATACAATTGGCTTTCTGACTGCTGGATCATGGCCAGACTCCCCAACTACCAGCGCCCCCAAGTCCTTCTTGGCAGGGCTGCTCTTGAGGCATTTGTTCCCCAGCCTTTATAAATACTGGGAGTTTCCTCAATACATATGCAGGACCTTGCATTTGGCCTTGCTGAACCTCATGAGGTTTCCATGAGCCCAGTCCTCAAGTCTGTCAAGGTCCTTCTGGATGGGATCCTGTCCCTCAGGTGTGTCAGCTGCATCACTCAGCTTGGTCTCATCTGCAAACTTGTTGAGGGTGCACTCAATTCTGGTGTCTGTGTCATTGATAAAGATATTGAACAGTATTGGTGCCAACACAGACCCCTGAGAGACACCACTCATCACTATCTCTGTCTGAACATTGAGCCAATGACCACTACCCTCTGGATGTGACCATTGAACTAGTTCCTTATTCACAGAACTATCCACCCACCAAATCCATATGTCTCCAATTTAAAAAGGATGTAGCGGGGTACCTTGCCAAAGGCCTTACAGAAGTCCAGAGAGCTGACCTCTGTAGTTGCTCCCTTGTCCACAGATGAACACACCCCACCACAGAAGGCCACTGGGTTGGTCAGGCAGGACTTGTCCTTGGTGAAGCTGTTCTGGCTGTCCTGAATCACCTCCCTATTCTCCATGTGCTTTAGCACAGCTTCTAGAAAGATCTGCTCCATGGTGTTCCCAGGCTGACAGTTCCCAGGGTCCTCCTTTTTACCCTTTTTAAGATGGGTACGTTTCCCCTTTTCCAGTTGTATGGACCTGACTGCCATAACTTTTTGGATGTCATGGAGAGTGGCTTGGCAACTACATCAGCTAATTCCTGCAGGTCCCATAGACTCCTGTTATGTTGAGGCTCCTCAGGTTCCTCACAAACCTGATCTTATAGTGGGAATCACTTTGTTCCCTCAGTTTCCACCCTGCTGTCCATCCACTTGAGAGGTGTGGAAGAGAGGTTTCCATTGAGAACTGAGGCAAAACTTGTTGAGTACTTCAGGCTTCTCCTCACCCCTTGTTACCAGCTTCGTGGCCTTGATTCTTTCTTTGACTCTCCTTTTCTGGTTAACAAACCTGTAAATGTCCTTGTTACTCTTTGAGTCTTGCCAAGTTCAGTTCCAGCTGTGCCTTGGCCTTCCTTACCCCGTGCCTACACAACCAAACCTCATCCCTATACTTTCCCCAGGTTACCTGTCCTTGTTTCCACTGCCTGTTCATTTGCTTCTTGCCCTGAAGTTTGACCAGCAGGTCCCTACTCAGCCACACCAGTCTCTTGCCCTCCTTGCCTGGTTTCTTGCTCCTGGGGATCAAGAGCTCTCACACTCTATGGAAAGCATCCTTAAAGATCAGCCAGCTCTGTTCTGCTGCCTTGGTCCAGAGGGCAGTTTCCAGGGGGTCCTATTGTCCCAAAATGCAGGGTCCAGATTTTACTTTTTGCCTGACCCATATTCCTCAGGAGTGTGAACTCCACCACTGCATGATCACTCAGCCCAGGCTGCCTCCAATCTTGATGTCCCAGATTAGCTCACTGCATTCATGGCCATCAGGTCCAGCATTGTATCCCCTCTGGCAGGACTGGCTATTACCTGGCCCAAGAAGTCGCCCTCCATGCATTCCAGGATTCTCCTGCACTGCTTACAGCTCACTGTGCTACTTCCCCAGTAGATGTCAGGGTGCTTGAAGTCCCCCAGCAGAACAAGAGCCTGTGAGTGCGATGCCTCCTGCAGCTGGAGCAGGAAGGCCTCATCAGTTGGTTCCCCTTCTGCAGCGGCCTGTAGTGACACCAAACACAAGGTTCCCATCTCCACAGCCACACTCCAGTCGTGGGACCTGCCCCACCAATCTCAGCAATGGTCACCGCTTTCTAGCAGCACGGTGGCTTCCAGCCCATGTTCATTGTGTTCATTGGTGTAGAGGCCCTTCAGCTGGGCTGTCAGCTGTGTCACCTTCTTAGAGGGGCACCCCTTCATTCCTTTGAGGTATTTCACTGGTGTTTCCCTGTTTGCTTCTATTATCTCAGGTGTCCCTGGCTCATCTCTGTAAGATTTACAGTGCTCTCCAATGTGATCAACACCTCTAGAGCCACTTGTCTGAGGGCCCTCACTACCACTCTGTCCCTTTAACCTTGGTGCATCCTCCCACAGCTTGTCATGGGCAAGTCTGATATTATCCCTCTTCCCTGGCATGTCTAGTTTAACGCTCTGTCAATGAGGCCCGCTGAATCCCTTCTCCTTTTGAGAAAGGTGAATCTCATCTGATGGCAGCAAGCATGGTGTTGGGTAGCCCATCCCATTGTCAAAGAAACCAAAATTCTGGCAGCGACACCAGCCACAGAGCCATGAATTAGACTGGGTCCATCTGTTTCTTCTTGGTTTTGCCAGCAACTGGAAGGATAGAAGAAAAAAAAAATGTGCTCCACATTCCCTCACCAACCAAGCCAAGGTGCTGAAGTCTCTTTGGATGACCCTTGGATTGGGATGTTGCAGCTCCACTGCCACCCACATGGAAGAGCAGTAATGGGTAATAGAGCTATGTCAGGCTAGGAAGTTTCCTGGAGTTGTCCTGAAGCTGGACCCCAGGGAGGCATCAGACTTTCCTAAGAGGAGCATTTATCCTGCATATTAGACCCTCTGTTCCCCTTAGAAAGAAATCATCTACAACTACAACCCAATTTTTCTTCCTCACAGAGGTGGTTGTGATGTCTTGTTTAGGCCTTTCTGACCCTGTTGACACCTCTGGTGTAGCTAGACCTTCATCCTCATCACATGTTGACTGGCATTCCACCTCCAGAGCCTCAAACATACTGTACAGAGGCACCTGGGAGAGTGAGGTGGACAGGGAGGGATTTAATCTGCTGCCCAAGTAAGGACTTCACTTTTTATCCATTTACTCCTTGCTTTGGAGCGACTGTTTTCTGTCTGCTGGGGCTAAGATACAGGAGACCCTTGCTGATATTTTTTTCTGGTGGTTGTTCCTGTCTCAGGGAGGCAGGTTCTCCCAGTCTGTCTCCTTCTCAGACTCCCTGATGCTCCTTCACCATCCTGCTTCCTCTTTTTAGCTGTGCCACCAGCTGAGCAAATCATCCACCTGGTCACACACGTGTTGTTTGTGCTGCTGTCCAATACCAGTGATGATTGTGGAACCCAACTGAGGGTGTCCTGGAATCACCATGACTGGTCCTCTCCTTGCTTCCATCCAGCTGGCAGCACCAGAAAAAAAGGTAAGCAGGATGTTGGAGATTGTCAAGGAGGGGCTAAAGCAAGCACATGACAATTTTGCTTCAAACAGGCCTTTGCACTGACTGGCGTACGGCAGAGCAGGAGCTTCAGGCAGAGTCAAGAGAAGCTGCAGAGTGAAGTGTTTGGCCTTTGCTGGTATCATTTTCAAAAGGTAGAGATAGTGGAGGGCCACAGAAGAAGGGACTTCTGATATTGCATCCAGGTTTTAGAGCTTAAAACCCTCTTCAAGCACAGGTTACCAAACCAGCAATGACAAATGGCAGAACCATGGGTCAGATGCTGAAATACTTCTTAATGTTAAGGCAATAGGAACATGGGTAGTCAGCAGCTCTCGAGAAGCACCCAGTGGGGTGTGTTGAACACTCATCCAATTTTAGATGGTTCCACCTATGCTATTAGAGTAGCTAATTTGTTTTTTCATGGGAACATACAAGTTTTCTTTGACTCAACACCTTTTTTACTGCGAGCCATTCTTACGTAACTATAGCTTTTTCAGGTTTCTGTGATGCAGCTGGTTTCCTTCAGGTGTAGATTCACATCCTTCATTCAGGCAAGGGCAGCTTAACACTCTCTTCCCTGGTGTGGTTTCTGATAGCCCTGATGTAGGGGCTGATACTTATATGGTCCTGAAAATTTGTCTTGCCTAGTAAAAGTACACAGAATTGTACATGTGAGCATTGACTTCTAACTGGTGTCAGTACACTCCTGGCAGTACCGGTGGTGTGAGTTTGAGTTCAGGGGCGCTTCTAGGCTGTGAGGCTGGATTCTCTAAGGGCAGGACAGGCAGGGGAAGCTTGCAGAAGGATAAGAGTCCATGGTCCTGCTGTGGCTTGTTAGCATGAAGGCTTGACCTACACTGGGAGACACCCAGGACAATGGTTGCTCCTGCCCCTCACTGGTGGTGCTCTGCCTATGAGGGCCTTGGCACAGCCTCCTCCTGGGTATGACTTCAGGGAAAGGGGAATAGCCTAGAGGAGGGATCATTGCCAGCACTGGGTGAACCAGACTGCTGTATTTTGGGTGTGGGTCATGCTGCACCACGGGATGGGTCCTGACGTGTTTTATGCAATTGTGAATCAAAATCCTGGACCCAAAGGTTGATGTGGGGCTCCTGGGCACAGTACTGAACACTGGTTCATGTACTTTTTATGTATGGCATAAATGTACCCCTTACCTATATTTCAACACAAATAAAACCCTGCTATTAAGGTTTTAAGTTACAAAGCTTTACCACATTCTTCATGACTGGATCTATTTGCTGCCTCTGCATTTCCTATGCCAGAACAGTGCTTTGCTCTTGTGTCTGCTGGAGGAAACTCTTGCAGAGGAGGACATTGGTAACAAGAAATTGGTTGCTATTTTGGGAATGTGGTGGATGTGCACAGATTTTGGCTAATTTTGGCTTTGCTTTTTAAAATGTGGATTGAAATGTATTTTATTGATGGGGATCCCATCTTGATGCACAGCCTGTTGCAGACACATAAATCCATCAAGATTCGAGATGACATAGGGTGACCTACAGGAAACCTTCTCCAGAGCCCCTGCCTCCATCTGCTCTTGAGCCCTTAACAGCTTCAGTGGCTGTAAGTGATTCTGTTACCCTTGAGCCTTACACTGCTTTTTCTAGGCAAGCTTTCTTTTTCAACTTGGAATCAACAGGAAGAGAGAGAAACTTTTTTTTTGCCATAGGCTCTCTTGGGATGCTGGCAGTCACTTGTGCTCCCTGGTGTCTTTTCTGATGCTAGAAAACTTTTCTGACTGATGCTGCCTATATGGCTTTCTGCTCCAAGGTCTCCATCTCTCCTGACATCACCAGGCAGGAATCAGATCCAGTACTTTTCTGTACCAAAGGTGAGCTCTGAAGTGGCAGCACTGTGGCTTGGGTTTGGCCACACAGTAACTGGGCAACCACAGGTATTTACGGGGGGGTGTGTGGAAACTGGGTGTTCACTTAATACAGTTTCCTATTGTTGTGGTTTAACCCCAGCCAAGCCCTAGGCAGCTGCTCACTCACTCCCTCACCAGTGAGATCAGGGAGAGGATTGGAAGGGTAAAAGCCAGAAGACTCATGGGTTGAGACAGAGACAGCTTAATAGGGAAAGCAAAAGCCACGCACACAAGCAAAACAAAACAAAGAATTAATTCACTGTTTACCATGGGCAGGCAGGTGTTCAGCCATCTCCAAGAGAGCATCATGTAACAGTGACTGGGGAAGACAAACACCATCAGTCCAAACATCCCCTCCTTCCTCTTTCTTTCCCCCACTTTATATCCTGAGCATGATGTCATATGCTCTGGAATATCCCTTTGGTCAGTTTGGGTCACCTGTCCTGGCTGTGTTTCCTCCCAGCCCCCCCTGTACACACAGCTTCCTCACCAGCGTGGCTGTAGGAAAAGCAGAAAAGGCCTTGGCTCTGTGCAAAGCCCTGCTCAGCAATAACAAAAACATCTCTATATGATCAGCCTTGTGTTCAGCACAAATCCAAAGCACTGGGAAAAAAAATTACCTCTACCCCAGCCAAAACCAGCACACCTTTGTTCACAAAGGGCACTTGCTGGTTCCTGCAGGGAGCTGCTCTATCTTGCTGTAATGCATTTGGTGATTACATTTTCTGTCCCATACAGGCTAGTTTCTCCTGCAAATGACATCTGCAAACAGACAGTGCATATAGATGTTATGTGCAAGCCCAGCTTGGGATAATTAAATCAGAGCTCTCTTGTTTTCATGTGTCAGATCACATCAGCATCACCCAGCATCATTCCACACCATGCAGTGCCTACACACAGCACCTGTCTGTAGCGTATGAAAATGAGACTCACAAGCTGAGAGCAAAATGAATCTGTTTATTGCAGAGTTAAGACAGTACTTGTACACTTAGTGTGAGAATCTCTGTGCAGTCCTTCCCACACAACCTGGCTGCAGGCCTGTAATAAATCCCTCAGCCTGACAGTTTGTTAATTTCCTCAGGGTTTGCAGGCTTTTGAAGGAACAGGATGCTTTTTTTGTTCTCAGACTGTGTAATCGAAGTTCTTCTGTGCTTCCCAAGAATTTTCTGCAGTGTCAGACTGCTGTTTCCTTTCACCTGTCCACTACTGTATTTGTCACATACCATTTTTACAACCAGATAAATTAAAGCCTTGAACAGGGAGATCTTTCTCCTCTCATGTTTCTGCATTACCAGTCATCACTGCTCAATGCTGCTAAGACTCTTTTTATTCCAATACTGTGGGGAGCTGCACAGATTCAAAATATCCCTATAATCTGCTTTTAAGAAATGGCATACTTCTAGAAGGAAATAATCTTGATTATTTATTTTCTCAGTATTTGGTGAAGATGCTTGTTTTCTAAATGCAAAATAGAGATGGACATGGCATTCAAAGAAGTACAAGTTTTAAAAGACACAAGCATGCAGAAATTATCTGTTTTCATTGATTTCTACTTAATTATGGACAGATGAGACATTAATCATGACTATAATTAATTGATGTCTGCTAGAGTCACGCCTATATAATTATTCTAAATATTAATTTTTCTAGTTTCATTTGAAGAGCCACAGGAGTTAAAATTAAGCACCATAATTAAAATTGGCATTAATTGCATTTTAACTTCTGTGGCACGCTATTCATTGGTCCGTTTGGACCTGCTTGGAGGGAATGGTGGTTTTTGCCCAGATGAGGCAGGAGATATGGTCATTTCTGCGATGGAAAACCAGTTAACCCAGGCATTGTGGATACACCTCAAAGCAGATTAGTTCAGTCAGGGCTTCATAAATCATTACTAAGACTGTGGGTCTTAGTAATACAGAATAAGAAATGCAGGGATATAATCCCTGCTGAGGAATACTGTGATGATCTGGAGCACAGGAAAGATTCCTGCTGATGTTTATGGGCTACTTTAGATGCAGAAACTAATTATAATTGTTTTTCCAGAGATTTTTTTTCTGGTCTGTCTGTGAACCTTAGTTTTCCTTAATAATATCATCATTGATTTTTCTGCTTGCTGAGTCCCAACAATGTAAGGTACACTGCCAGTGAATGCGCAGTGTCAGTGAATGCCCCTTGTAGCTGTTCTTGCCTAAAATTTGACATTTCATCATAAATAATTTCATTAGTAATGTAAGTCTTAATGCATTAAGAGTTTTCTGTGTGTTTTAATTTAGCCATCTTTAGGAAACTGTACTACTGTGCGGACAGGATATTTGCAGTCATTTGGAGAAAATTTAGAGCTTTCTAAAGAAAAAGCTTAAAAATGAATTGAAATTGAGAAAAAAGAGTGTGACACCAATTTGTATTTTCCCACTGTTACTCTTTGCTTTCCTACTTGTTAAAGCAGAAATACATAGTTCTTGTGTGGGTTAAATATTTAAGACTTCGGGTTGTTAATGCTGGGTGACACCTGACTTCCCACCTCACCCATTTCACCTTCTCCTTTCTCTTTTTTTTTTTGTGCTGTCTTACCATGCTGCTCCCTTTCTTCTGCTCTACAGCTTCATTTGCTTATCTGGCTTCAAAGGGGAGTCACTAAGAGCAATCAGCATGGAATTAACTAAAAGGCTTTTATTAGTGATCAAACGATGAACGAATGGTGATTAATTGATATCTGAATGAAAATCAAATGGTAATCAAAGGGTGATTTGGTATATATTGGGTCTGGCTGAGAGAGAGTTCATTTTGCCCACAGCAGCCCTCACAGGGCTGTGCTCTGCACTGGCAGCTGAAAGACGTTGGTAACACCCCATTTTTGGCTCCTGCTGAGCAAGGCTGGCACAGCACCAGCACTGCCTCTCCGACATTCCCTGCCCACCAAGGGGCTGGAGGTGGGCCAGATCCTGGGAGGGACAGAGCCAGGACAGCTGACTCAGATTGACCAGAGGGGTATTCCATACTGCATGACATCAGCTCAGACAGAACAGCTACCAAAATGAGGAGGAAGAGGGTGCATTTGTTTTTTACAATGTTTGCCTTCTGTAGCAACTGCTCTGTTGCTGAGGCCCTGCTTCCTGGGAAGCAGCTGATGGGAAGTAGAGAATAATTTTATTTTTTTCTTTTCTTTGCTTGTGCATGTGCAAACTTCTGGTTTTGCTTTGGTAAACTGACTTATTTCAAGCTATAAGTGATTTTCCATCTTATTTTTTCTCCTTTTCCAGCTCAGGAAGGAAGTGATAGAGAAGCTGGATGGGTACCTGGCCTCCAGCCAAAGTCAACTCCACCATAGGGCAAGAGCTGAATCTGTGAATTGAGGATGACTTAAATGATGATTCACACAGTGATACACTGCTACTTGTTACCCTTGTAACAACAGCTGGATAATGTCACTAGAATATGGTGCAACTCTGGGCCTAAGGAAAGTTGTCACTTCCTGGAGGTGTTTGAGAAAAGACTGGATGTGGAACTCAGTGACTTGGTCTAGTTGACATGGTTGTGTTCAGTCAAAGGCTGAACTCTGTAATCTTGGAGATCTTCTCCAACCCACTTGATCCTGTGATTCTGTGCTTTAGGGGAGATCACTGCTGCGCTGCCCTTCAGGGGAGTGCAATGGGCTGTACAGATTTGTATAAAGTGACTGACTCACAGCCTGCCCCACCTCTGGTGTACGTGCAGGAGTGCAGCCATTGCTGTGTTAATCGTGTCCACTCTCAGCTCAGCCAATACTCTTCATTCCTGGTGAGACATAGCCCAGGCTCCTCCATTCCTGGAAATCTGTAACCCAGCACAACTCTCCAGATCTGTACGGCAGGGCTGACCTCTTGTCAGAGTTGACTTGAACCACTGTGCTGTTCATCCACCTAGGGCACACCTGGAGGGAGATGTGGAGGCCAGGAGGGCACAGGCTGCCAGGGGAAGCTGCAGTGTCTCAGACAGCATCAAAACTCCTGTGTGGATGGGCAGGGAGCTGGGCGCTGGGCAAGCCCCTGCCTGCTGGAGAGAATAGGGCTGTACTCCCAGAACAGCTGCTGGCACAGAATGCAGGAGTTAAAATCCTTCCCCACCCTGAAAACCAGGTTACTGTGGCATGGGTTCAGCTTTTGCAAAGGCTGATTTGGTAATAGGTGAAACAACAACACTCAGTGGCACTGACCCTCTCGGAACCTTTTCCGGATCAGGGGGATTCCGAGAGCGTGTTAAAAGTCTCTTTTCCTCCAACNTCTTTGGCAGCCTTATTCAGGGCCTGCCACATGCACTGAAAAATGCATGGCACAAGGAGCAGAAGAATTACAAGTCCTCATTAAAATCTAAAAAACTAACATCTAACAAACTCTACAACATCCCTGACTCCCACACCCCTGAAGAAGCCCAAAGTCCACAATCTTCTGTGGGCAAGACACAAGGGCTGGAATCTCTGTGCAGTTCACACCTGTGTGTCTTCTTCTTTTCTTGTTGAGTGGTCAGTGTTTTCTTACTCTTGATAGAGTTTCACATCTCCGAGCCCCTGCCAGGGGCACAAGCCATCCAGGGCACCCAGAGGGATGTCCTGGGTTCTGACAGAACCCCACAGATCAGAGCTCAGTCCTTCAGCAGAGGAGGAGCAGGTTGGGGAATATATTTAAACATCATAAATGTGGGCATTCAGGACTCCATGGGAGCTGCTGGGATGCATTCCTGGATGTGAGGAGAGCAGGCAGGTGTCAGACACGCTACTCTCAATGTCCTGTGAATGGTGGTGGTGACATGAGGCCTGAGCATCACTCCTGCCTGCAGGAACAGCAAGGAGGAGGATGAGGAAAGCTGTAGGACAGCCAGCCTCACCACAAACCTCAGGAAGGTGATGAGACAAACAGACCAGGAAACCATTCCCAAACATACAAAGAATAAGAAGGTGCTTGGGAGTACTCAGCATGGATTTACTAAGGGAAACTTAATGCGCTGGCTCAACAGTGGGGCCCAGGGCATTGTGATATGCACCATGATGTCCAGCTAGAGGCAGATCCCAGTGGAGCACTCAGGCTGTGATACTGGGGTCAGTACTGTTCAGTGTCTTTGCTAATGACCGGGGCAATGGACCCCCAGCAGTTTGCAGGTGACACAAACCCACAAGGAGCAGCTACAGAGCAGAGGGTTGTGCTGCCCTTCAGGGGGACCTGGACAGGCTGGAGAAATGGTCCAACACAAGTTCATGAAGTCCAGCAACTGCTGGAAAACAACTTGGCAGACAAGTTGTTCCTGGGGAAAAGTTGCTTCCCCCTGGATTTCCCTGGAATCCTGGGAAAAATCAGTTCACTCCTGCAGCAGTGACCACCAGCCTTTTGGGCTGCATTGGGTAGAGCTGCTGGAACATCTGCTGGCAGGCTGGGGAGATGACCCTTCTGTTGGCTCAGCCCTGGCAAGAGACACCTGGGTGCTGAGTCCAGTGCTGGACTCCCCAGTATGACAGACAAGGACAGACTGAAGGCACGTGGAGATGATTAACAGCTTGGAGACCTTGGCATAGGAGGAGAGGCTGAGAGAGCTGGGACTGCTCAGCCTGGAGAAGAGGAGGCTAAAAGGGATCTTATTCATGTGGACAAATATTCAATGGATGGAGGGAGAAAAGAAGAGAGACAGTCAGTTACAGTCAGTGGTGCACCATGACAGGAGCCAATGGGGAAGAACCGAGACATGTGAAATTCCATCTTAACATAAGAAAAAACTTCTTTCTCTGTTTAGGTGGTCAAACACCTGGGCAGATCACCCAGAGAGACTGTGGAGCCTCCATTCCAAGAGTACTCAAAACTCAACTGGCTGTGGCCCTGAGCAGCCTCTGCCAGCTGCCCTGCTCTAAGCAGGAGTGTGGGCTGGACAGCCCCCCAGCAGGGGACTTTCCCTTTAGCTGTGGCCTCTGCCTCCTCTTTTTCAGTCTGATAATCACCAGGCTGTCCCTGTGATAGGGTAACATCTGCTGCTGGCAATTTCAGAGCAGCTCCATGCAAGATAATTAAAATTATTATTAAAGGTGTAAAATGTTCCATACTGTGGAAACTTGGAAGATAAGGGGGCTTGTGTATGTAGGAAATTCCAAAAGCTGAGCCAATCAAGGATTATTGGTAATAACAGCCAAGGATTGTTGTGGCTGGAAAAGGGGCCATAGGAGTAAGGGAAGTGATGCCTGACACAAATGTCCTTGTTCTGGCTCATGGAGATAACTTTCTTGACTGTCTTGTGCTTATCTCTAGGGCAGGAAAAACTTATCTCTAGAAAAGTACCCCCACAAAGCCTGGGTGTGCACCCCATCAGCTGGATCGGTGCTGGAGCCAGGACTGGTGATCTCTTTTTCTCTCTTTCTTCCTTTCTTTCTCTCTCTTTAATCCATCTCTCTTTCTCTATCCCCCTCGTCACCCCACCTTTCATCCCACTCCCTTTCCAAGACCCACTGCTGTGTGCTTAGGTAGGAGGTCAGGGACTAACACATCAATTTCCATGCCAAATGTGTAATTTACTAGTAAAACTGTGTGAGTTTTTGTGGACCCTCTTACTTTGGTCATTCCTTTTGAACATGAGCATCTATGAATACTGGGTGCTCCCTTCCCCTTAAGGCTGGGACATTGCATGTACCATGAGTGAAAATCAGATGACTAAACATCTTGTTCTCAACATTAGAAATGTTACTATTACATTAATATTTGTGCCTTTATTAGCCTAACATGACTTTTCAGCTGTAAATATTTAATTATTTTATGTCCTCTATAGAAATACACTAAATGTTTGTAGCACACAGGCAGACATCAAACCTCTTCGCACTGTATATGCATTCTCACTCCTGGTTCTTTTAAAAAGAAAATTGTATTTGGAATCATCAGTCCTGGCAAACTATCCAACACCTTTATTTCCAATTTCATTGCTCATTTCTGATACAAAAGTCAAACTTCCACAGATTGTTCTTCAGAACAAAAAACCTAAATGATTTATACATGAACAATTACATGCAGCACTTATAATGTGCAGTACAAAATGTACACTGTTTAGAGGAGATACACGCTGTGTATCATGCCAAGACTTAAACAAGGGTTATACAGACTAGTGCTGATGGTTACATTTCACAGACACAGCTGTAGGCACTGCCTTGAAGCAAAGAAAAGACACAGTTCTGAACAGCTGTACTTGCCTCATCCTCAGGCCCCAACTCCTCATTTCAGGTTTGGAGAAAAGCCTTGGTTTGGAGAAAAGCCTCATTTCAGGTTTGGAGAAAACTTCTCCATATTCATAGAACAGTTCTGAATTCATCAAAAATGAAGCTTGGCACATGTGCTTCAACAACCTGAGGGATACAGGAAGGCACAGTCAGGCATTTGCATTATCCATTTGTTGTCCATTCATCCATTAACAAGCATATCTGATCCATGACTTGACCATGCACACTACTGCCCTGAGCCACCGTGGCATCAGGATGTGCCCAAAGCAAGGAAGGAACAGCCCAGCCAGGGCTCTGAGGAGATGCCAGGAGCTCAGGTAGAGTAGGACTGGAGGAATGCTGCTGTCCTCTCTGCTGTGCTCCACACTGCATCACCTACAACTGCAGGACTGACACAGGGACCTTCTACCACACAGAACTGTGGGCTGGGAAGAGGAGACTGAAAGAATCTCACTCTCTTCATTGTGAATATCAGCTGGGAAATGGCTACTGAATGTTTATTCAAGAACCACAGAGGTACAGCCTCTGTGGCTGATTGCTGTATATCCTATACAGCAATCAGGATTATGACTTATTTTTAATACTATGTATAAATAATATATAATCTTCAAATGTAGTTAAGTTGCATTTAAACATGAAACAAAATCTCTCTACAAGCAGACTTTTAGCATTTCCCTTTGCATGTGAGACAAGGAAGCTGCCTGGGAAATCAGGCTTCGGCAGGAAGTGAAGGAAAGACTGGATACAGTGTTTCAGCAAAATCTGGACTTTCTAATTAGCTTTTTGCCCTGTGTTTAGAATACTGCTAAGCTTAGTATTACTTGGAAGTATCTTGGAACTTCTATTTTATTTCTTTCCTTCCCAACAGCCCCCAGCATTATACACTGAAGATTAAATTTAACAGACTTGTTTGAAATTAGCAAAAGGTGAAAGCCTTTATTTATTAGTCTTCATCTATTTACTCCTGTAGTAATGGGACTGAACTCTACAAACCAGGGCTGCTTCTGCATCAGCAGGACCCTGAGCTGTTATTTGTTATGCTGGCTCATTTGTAGTACAAATGGAAGCTGTGGGCAGTGTCTCCCTGGCCAGATCCCTTCATTGGCTAAAGTGGAGTGGGAGCACACATTCCCTGCTCCTTTTTCCATGGAAAATGGTTGGGGTGTTTAGGGGCATATTTAGAGACATGGAATTCTTTCTTACCTTTCTTGGTAACTTGGTGTATCGAATGTAATCTTCCAGGAACATGAGGGCACCCACTACATCAGCAGGCATTTCTGGAATCTTCTGGCTAAAATTAAACCAGCAGGGAGATCACACTCTTACTAATCCCAGCTACTTGGATTAAATTACCTGAAAATGCCAGCCTTCAAGTAACACCATTTCCACTAGGTGTCATGTAACTCCATTACAAATAGAAGTAGTGTTTTAATCTTCTGTTTAGTAAAATATATTGTTGTTACTGCCTAATGCAATCATGGAATGGTTTGGGCTAGAAGGAACCTTAAAGATCATGGAGTTACAACAGCCCTGCCATGGGCAGGGACAATTTTCACTGGACCAGTTTTCTCAGGGCCCCATCCAACCTGGCCTTGAACACCTCCAGGCATGGAGCATCTACCATTTCTCTGTAAAACCTGTTCTAGTGCCTCACTACCCTCATGGGAAAGAATTTCCTCCTAACATTAATCTCAATGTCCCCCCTCTTTTAATTTAAATCATTCTCCCTCTTCCTGTCCCTGTCTGCCCATGTAAAAAGACCCACTCCACCTTTTTTGTAAGGTCCCTTCAAGTATCGAAAGACTGCAAATGTCAACTATCCTCTGCTAGAACAAAAATATTGAAAAAGCAGTGCTTTTTCACTGCTGAAGTCCTCTTCACAGAGGTGATACTTGGGTAAAAAGTAAAACATGGATACCTTGTGCACTGCTCCATCGCTGAACGAATAAACTGACCAATCAGAGCCAAAAATTGTTCTGTGTATCTTGAGTGAAACTGTTTCAACAGGGTAAGGAGCCCCAGAACCAAAGGAAGCCAGTCAATTTGATCAGCTGGCCGCTTGCACACCATTCCTGCACAGAAAAACCCCAAAACAATACATGTTTATAAACCAGAACATATTCATATAGCACAGGCTAACTTATTTAATGTACTCTTCATGGTTTTTTTGCCGTCTCCCCTTCTGCTTGCCCACACAAAAAGTTCAAACGTAACAACTGCATGTCTTCCATGGTGAGTGGCTTAATGATATTAACTGAGGCATAGGATAGAATGAGAAACCCAGGAGTCTGGATTCTGTTTTCTGTTTCTTACCCTATGGTATTTGGCTTAAATAGTAAAACAAAACTGTCTGAACTGAACTGATTAAAGTCAGGAGCTATGCATTTTCTATGCAGGTAATTTTACTATCTTCTCTACAGAAAATTTCACACAGGTTTTACTTAGATTTAGACAAACAGCAACTTACACATTACCTAAATTTTTGTTGTACTGAAGTTTGGGAAACTGGGAAATAAGGAAGAGGAAGTTGACGGTGGGAAAATATGGCAGACGTTTTGTTGTAATGTAGATCTGAGGGGGAAAAAAAAAAAAAGAAAAAAGAGTAGTACAGGTCTTCTACATATTATTATTTTTTTCTCAGTTAAGAAAAAAATAGAAAAAAGCAAACTGCATCAAACACCAGAATGTATGCCTGACCTTATTTAATGGATTGTGAATGCCAGCAGCTTCCAGATAAGCTGTGATTTCATATAAAAGAGTGTTGTCTTCTTTAGGATAAGGCAGTAATGGGTTCTGATAATGTGCTTCAATGTCAGCTAGTATTGCTCTAAAAGAAAAACAGATTATATTAAATAATTTAAAAAATTATCCCTGAATAAACCTATGCCACATGTCATATTAATATAAAAATTTCAAAGATACAAAAACCTCTGCATGGCCACAATCAAGAGTAAAACACCTTTTCTGGAGTATCTTTTTGCAAACATCATATTTGATTCAAAATCAGCACCACGCATATTCTGTTCCTTTTTCTCATCTAAATATGAGTTCAGAATCAGGTATAAACAAATGCTATTAGAAACTGCATGTTCAAACCAATTACTTGCCAAGTATTTATTTTTAGTGTTTTTGCTGGGTTAAAATTCAAATAATGATCAACAAAAACCTGCATATGAATCAGATGCCACATTTTGCTGTAATTTAGATTTTAAGGATTGCTGAGCTGATAACAATTACATCACAGTGATACAAGCAGCTCTTCAGCACATTTTGCTTCTTACTTATTGAGATTTTCCAAAGCAGCAGCCAAATGCTTGGAGTCAAACCTGCAGGAATAATTTAATTCATTGGTAATCTGTCGTCTTAAAATCTGCATCTGACCAACCTGTTGACACAAACACAAAAAGGGTGGTTATACTGAATGCAATGAAGCAAGAGTGGAGCCAAAGACTGACCCCAACTGCACAGTGCACTCAGAGCAGAGATGTAGTCACAGTGCTTGAAGTTTACACATAGTTCCTGGTCACAGGTACAGGCCAAGGGAAAAGGGCACAAAAAAGGTATAACAAAAATAACAGGTATAAAACCCCAGTTACTTGCTTTTCACTGGTCAGTGAAAATGCCTGTATTCTGCTTCCCACCTCTCTGTACATCTTAGGGTCAGCACAGCAGGAGAAGAAAACATTAGAGAGGCTCATTGCAGTCAACCTTCTCCTTCCTTGGCCTTTCCTCTTCACTCCAGTGACATAAACATCCACAGCACTCTTAGAAATGCTGGTACCAATATATCATTACAGAGACAAGATAAAGAGCCAAGATAGTGGGACAGCTTGTTTAAATCCTCAGCACAGTACAATGCCTTCTGTGGCAAGGCAAGTCTGAGAAATGCTACTGCTCCAAAGTTTATCCTTGGGTATATCATGGTCACAAGGCACTGCCAGGAAGCTGAAGAGTTCCTGATACTGAACACTAACTTAGTCTGTCCAGATCAGACCTCTAGTGCCAGACTCTGGTTTTGGTGAATGATTTCTTATGAATCTCAGTGCTAAGCATGTTGTGGAGTGTGAGGTGCCCACACAAACGAAGCTCAGGAACTCTTGCAAACCCGGGCGTGCTTCACTTGTGATGCTACGTAATTCCAAGTCAATATAATACAACATAGTAAAATAAGCAGATTAAAATGTCACAGAATCACAGAACCATTAAGATTGGGAGAGACCCCTGAAATCATTGAGTCCAGGCTATGACCAAACACCACCTTGTGAACTAAACCCTGGCACTGAGTACCACATCCAGTCTGTCCTTAAACACCTGACAGTGACTCCACACTTCCCTGGGCAGCCTGTTTCAAAGTTTAACAATTTTTTTCTATGAAGAAATTCCTCCTGATGTCCAACCTGAACCTCCCCTGGTGCAGTTTGAGGCCATGTCCTCTTGTCCTGTCACTGCTACCTGGGAGAAGAGGCCAACCCTCACCTGGCTACAGCCTCCTTTCACAGAGTTGTAGAGTGGTAAGGTCCCCGCTGAGCCTCCTTTTCTCCAGGCTAAACACCCCCAGCTCCCTTAGCTACTCCTCACAACACTTACCCTCTAGACCCTTCACCAGCTCTGTTTCCCTGCTCTGGACATGCTCCAGCACCTCCATGTCTCTCCTGAATTGAGGGGCCAATATAACCAAAGAGCCTCGAGTGAATTCTGACTAACAATAAGTCACCTACCTTCATTATGGAGTCTAAATAAGCTGTCCAGATCTTCTGTGTTTTTGCAATTGCTGCGGAATAAACCTTGCTGGAATTTGCTGAGAAAAGAAGGAGGGTGAGGCATTAAAAAAAGAACAAGTAAGAAGAAAAATAAATGCAAGTGTACAAAGACAATTGCTTTCTTCCATCTTAACCAGTAAGCACTTACCTATGATTCCCTTGAGGGGACTGACAGCACTCATAAGTGCTTTTAAGGTATCTTGCACTGACCTGTCACGCAATATATTTTTCTGAAACATACTGAGGAAATTCTAAATAAAAGAAAGAAATAAGTAAGTAAAATTATCTCACATGCACTCTATGACTAATCTTGATGGCACTGGAGCCACGTTTTTTAACAGCAAGGGAAGACTTTTTCCATAGATGAAGAGTTGAGGAATTCTGTAGTTACAATTTTTGCTTTTTGAAGTTATGTTAATCAATTAGGACATTAAGAAGATGCCCCTTGTCAGTAACTAATACCCACTATGGACAAGTAGTAATTAAGTTTTTCAGAAAGAACTGTGTTTGTTGGTACTTAGTTCCCTTAAAATCTTGAACCAGGCTAGAACTAGATTCTTCTCAGGAAACAAAAAAACTTGGTTTCACATAACAGGTACTAGGGAAACAGTAATTTAATAGAATTGACACATTATCTATCATGGTAGACCCAAACAATCTCTGTTGATATCTAGACAGAAAAACAGAAATCAACTTTTAAGTACACACACAGTGTACACCTTCAGAAAGAATCCCCACACAATGTGGCATTACACAGCATCATTTACTTAAGAGCACCAACTTCTATAATTTTATCTGTAACTGAAATTCTCACTTTTGGGGTTGAACAACCATTATTCAAATGCTTTTGATTTAATTTTATCATTTCAGTAATTAACAGATTTTTAAAAATTTCATTATTAGACTATAAAGCATTGTGGCTTTGAGAAACTAAAGTTCAAAAATTACCTGCAGCTCCTTTACAATCATGAAACACAGCAGCCTGTCTAAGCCATTGAGACCAAAGGTACCCAAAGTATCTTGGATCTCTGAGAAGAGACGACTATTGGTCACTTCCTGATGAGTTTTGATATCATACCAGGTATTCATCTGGTCAATGTAACAAGTGATTCTGAGGGAAAAAATCAGAAAACAACTTCATAAAAAGCTGCAGACAGTTCCTGTGATACTCTCAGTAATGAGCTGCCTTTCTCAGACAGATGAGAAAGACTCTCCAAGAATCTCTGGTGATGTTTAGCTATTCTTTTCTCCACCAGGGCTCTGTCACCCTTCCCTGATTTCTCTCTCCCCCATTTGTTTAACACACTGTTTTCCTTCTTAGACTAAAATCACCACTTTTCTAGACTAACTTTTAAAATGTACAGGATGCACTCGGTAAATCTGGTTTTAGATAAAGATATAACAGCTAAGGAAAAACTATCTCTTGTATTTTGGTTTGTGTGTGGTGGAATTGAAGCTATCCAATGCATGGTGACACAAAGCACTTACTTTGGGTCTGTGATCCTCAGGATTTCTCTGCAAAGACGGCCAATAAATGTTATGGATTCATCCACAGGTGTGAATTTTGGTATAGGAATATGAGTAGACTGGTATATACTTTGCCAATCTTGAATCTGAAAAATAGGTTTTACAGTAATTTGCAGTGTTTCCATTGCACCTTTTAAATTTATTTAGAAATTTCCTTTTGTTTGATTTAAAAGGAGCACACTGTAACACAATGTTGTAAATTACACATAGCAGAACATTATAAAAACAGAATAAAGCAAAGAGAAGAATGAATCTTATTACAAAAATATATTAAAATATTCTATTTTGGGTACTTTCCTCTTATGTACAAATAATGCAGGGGAGATGCTGCAACATTTCATAACAAGCTGGGGGCAGATGTTTTACACAGTAGTTAGCACATTCAATTGAAGTCAGAATGGCATAAGCAATGGGTACACATGCTCCATCAGTCAGGCTCTAAGAGCCAACTAAAAAGACATTTATCAACTTTTTTGTTGTTTTTGGGTTTGAGTAGCACCTTTGTCCTTAAGAAGTTATTGCACTCCTGTTCCACATTGTAGTTAATAATACGAGACACTTCCTCTTGCCAAATTTTTAAACCATATATGTTGACATAATCCTGGATATACTCAAATGATCGATGGAACCCATCCATTGTAGCTGCCATTTCTTTCAGTTTGGGCATGAGTTCACTTGGCTGGAGACAAACAACAACAAAAAGATAAAACCAGAACTGTGAACAGGTAGAATTCAAAGAAAATATTAAAGGCTTCTAAATATCCTTACAGAACAACCTCTAGAGTATTTCACTATGGCCCAGCCAGATCTGAAAAGCACTGAGAAATTTATCAAAGTTTGATATCTGAATTAATTCTTACTAAATATTTTTCCTCCCACTTTTTGTATTTATTTTTGCCTCCAGTGGTACTATTGATTGATCTAGGAAATTCAACAATCTGGGCAGAATGAAAACAAGGAGTCACTCCTTATTTTATCATTGCCTGTCTATGTTTACTTGGGTTATGTGACCTGTCAGTCATCACAGACAAAGGCAGTACTGTGAATTCAGAATTGACAGGACACTTTGGAATAGAATAAAAATATGGTTTTAAATTTTATGTACTCTTGGCAGTTTATAAACTCATTTGAACATCAAATAAAGAGTTCCAAATAACCTTCAGTAGTCCAAAACTTATTTTACAAAAAGGAAATCTGCACATAAAAGCATAAATTATTTTTTAGAAGGCAGTATAATAAAAGAGGTCCCTGCACACCCAAAATACATAAAAAATTAAAACCAACCTTGGCTCTAGGATTAAAGATGAGGCCTCTGTGAAGAGCCAGGGCCACCCGTTTTACCAGCTCCTTCCTTATTCCATCCTCTAGTAACTGTTTTGGGTCCACCTAAGTAGAAGAAACACTTTTCCTTTAAACTCAGAAAGGTATAAAAAGTATAATTTATTCTGTACCAAGGAAGATATTGAATACTTTTGACAAACAGGAAAGCATTGTTAACGGATGCAGTTAACCACCACAGCTTGTTCAAAGAATAAAAAATTTACATACTTTTACTAGAGAATAAATGATTTCTTTAAGTTGAATGGCAAAAGTTTGTAGTTCCCATATTCAAATTTTGTTCCTGATCCACTGAGAATGTTGTACAATTCTAAGAATCCAGTATGCATCAAGAAGTGTATGTTTCTTCAAGAATACTTGCTTCTAGTCCTCAAAGAGATATCAATGTAGCCTCAATGAAAAACTGCAGGACAGATTATACCAATGGAAGAAACAGCTCTTCAGAAAAGCTTTCCAGCAGGAAAAACCTCCAGTGATCACCAAGTACAGTGGATGAATCTATTAACAATGGGGACTGTGGGTTCCTAGGATCCTGAAAAAAATATAGTTCTTATCTGGCTGCCAATTTAGGCATCACTGTTTGAAAATTTGTATGCAAACTTTTATTTTCTTGTAATTTTATTTTTCCTTAAGGTCTCATATATTGTGCTGAAATCTGTGCTAAAGTACTAATTGCCACCAAACAACCTTTTCCTATTGAAATAATGGATCATTACCTTGATGATACCAACTAAAGTAGTTTTCATCATGAGGATACCTTCAGTGAAGATTGAAATTGCATGGGTTAGCTTGGCAACCTGCAACAGAAAAAAATTCACTGATGTGATTCAATAGATGCAAATAATTACTCTAAAAAGAAAAATCCATGTTTCCCAGTGGTACCTTCCTATTTTAGATTTAAGTAATTTGCACTGATATACTTTCAACTTTACATGTTGTTCTAGACTTACTTATATAATTACCTTTCTTTTAGTCAGATAAATAGAAGTCTATTAGCAGTAGGAAAGAACAGGTACCTGTCAGAGGCTTCAGAGGGATTACAGAAGAGAAGACCAGCCATAACTTGTGTGCACAAGTATTATGGGCAAAACTGTGAGCTGGTACCTTTGAGCAGGCTGGGAACACAGCTCACAGTAGTTATTCTAAAATAAAGCCTGCTGCCACAGTGAGTCCACCTCAGTATTTCCATTGATCCAATATGGCAGCATATTCACTTGAAGTTTTACACTTATTTACAGTCATTATTATCCTTATGCTCAGAGTCCAGACAAGCCAGTCTTATGCCTTTCAGGTGTTTACAATACAGAATAGAGAAGACACTTCAGATCTACAGTTCAACAGAAATTGGAAGTGAAAACAGCTTTAGTATAAGTTGTTTTCCTTTTACTGTCTCAAAACAAAACATTACTGAACACTGCCTTCTCCTTCACTCCTACCCCCACACAAGCCAGACTCTAAAAAGTCTCATGGGGGAGTTTAAACCTAATGTTCAGGACTGAACATCAGCTTAATCAGAGATCACAGCTTGTTTGCAGAAAACACCTAACAAGTGAGCACTTTGGCATCTTAACTGATTATTAGATTCTCTGGGGGAAAGACTTACTGATCTGCTCAGGTTTTTGTGTTGCATCTTCCTCCACTGAAAATAAAACCATGTAATTTTAATGTTTGCTCACTCTTCCAGATTGGTTACAACGCAGAAGAAAAACCAGAGACAAAATGAGCAACAGCAGCTTTATCTGGTCAAATCAACATGCCTCCATACTCTCATCATTTGAGAGCAGCAAAAAGCTTAACCCTGGTGGCTTATTCAGTCTTTGACCTTCTCCTCTTGGAACAAGAATGCCAAATGTGTAGGGCTTCATTTCAGACTCAGGTTTTCAGGGTTCCATCCTCTCCAATAAATAAATATATATTTATGTTCATTTATCAATTTATTTAGCCTTTTTTCCTCTCCTCTACAAGACTGAAAGTTTAAACTTCTACAAACAGAAGCTCAAAAGTTACTCATCTCTCCTTGTGAAACCTAAGGTATGCTCACAATAGGACCCGTCAGTTTTAACTTTAAGTCAACAAATCTGCCTTCACTGTTAAACTGTAACTCTATGGAGCTGTATAGATTTAAACTTAGGTTAAAGTTCACCCCCTAAAAGGTTTGCTTTTTCAGAATTCCCTGTTTTAACTGTACCTCATATCGTGGTCCCAGCTGAGCATAATCTCGCAGTTTGTCCTTATCAAGGCGAGTAGGCACTTCAATAATATCGTGAGTCTGAAGCTTTATGATTTTGAGAAGAGATGTAAACATGCTTTCTGGAATTATCTGTAGAACCTTTGTAAATGAGAGAAGAAACACCCACAGTCAGTACATTCTCATTAAGAAAATGATCCTCAATTAAGAAAAAATAATTAGAGAACAAAGCAGTTATGCCTTGTAAGCACCCACCTTTCTCACATAGGAAACCAACTCGCCAGAGTAATACTGGGACACACTGAGAAGGTCGGGACTGTTTGCTTGATTGATACGGAGAAGAGGCAAATCAAGAGCAGAAGCAAGCTAGAAATAAAGTTAACATTTTAACTTGACGTTTTCTTTTCTGATGAAAATTATATGCTTGAATTCTCTTGCTCAGGCTCTTATCCTACAACCTAAAGTACCAGATTCTTCCTAAGGAGCAGTGTTATACCAGGCTCTCCAAGAGAAAAAAAAATTGCTGAAAGTCAAAGAAGTCCAACAGCCCATAAGGCTACCTTCCCCTGAGATTGTTAACATCTAAACAGCTGTATGGCACATTTCAGATGTAATTTTATATTCTCACCCACACTAATTCCCATTCTTATTTCTACAGATGATATTTTCATCTAAAGCCAGAGCTTCATTGACAGACAAAGGGAACAGAGAACATAACATTTTCAATTCCTTCAGCCTGTTCTGATCCATATCTGTGCACCAATGCCTCCAGAAAATAGCTGTAATGAGTAGAGGTTGGATGATGAGACTTATTTGCTTAACAGCAGGAATGCAACTGCTGCATTATAAAAACATGCATAACTTGGTTTTATTTTCCTTAAAACTAACCTTGAGTTAATTCAATACTGTCTAAAGAAACTAGACATAGAAGATGCTGGTAAAAGAAGTCTTAACTGATTTCAGAGCTTAAGGCCTTTTACACAAACTGCTTGAATTGATCTGCAGTGTTCAAGTACACTGTTGTTCATACTTACCTTTAGGAAAGTGGCTCTGAGTTTAGTTACCATAGATGGACTGACTCTTATGCTGTCTTGCATAATCGATGTAAAGCTGGGGTAGGAAACAAACAAAACAAATCACCTTCTTCCTCTGGAAAGGTTATTTTCAATTGTTTAATTGTATGTCAACAGCACCAGTGTAATGTGTAAACGGCAAAGGAGATCACTAACAAACTTCACTAAAGGAGGATTTAGGTCTGAACAGCTACTGGTTAGAAAAACCCTATATGAAAAAGGGGAGGTGGGACAAAAGATGAAGCAACAGGGAGTGTTATCAGCCACGGCAATGAAGCAGCAGATCAGCAAAATCCCACCATGGAAACAGAATTCTGGAGCATTAGTCTTTCCTTGTTTGTTTTTGGTTGAAAAATCAACTCCAGTATTTTGGAGAACACTTAATATGACTAAAGGATGGAGACAGGAGGTTAACAAAGCTGTTATAGTTAAAACAGGATAGACAGTAAAAAGTTGCCTTATCATTTAACCTGCAGTTAACAACCTGAGAAGGATGGATGTTAATTCCTATTCAAATGATTATAATTCAGTATACTCAACAGCTCACAGAACAATGCTTCAAGACTGTTTTTAAATTGGAACATTGATAGTCTTAATAACATTTTTGCATGTGATTTCCCACAAGTTTTAGAAATGGTTACTGACTGGAAGAAAAAGGTCCTGATAAGATACCTGTCAATTAATTGCCAAGCATAAGAAAGATCACCAACTATCTGCATGGTGATCAAGACCTCTTCTTTAATGTTGATAGTTCGGATCATCTGGTGGAGAAATTTGCGGGTGTCAGCCAGAAACTGGCAAACTTGCAGGTTACTTTCCAGCTGGTGAAACTCTTGGACCTATATTTAAAAAACAAACAAAACTCATAAAAGGACTCTTTTTTTGTTATTTTCTATTCATCTTTAAGGACAGCAATACAAACAAAATCAGTAAACTGACATTTCTGGATGTTATCAGCAGTAAGATACTTAAATCCTGGCCTGTTATACAGTGTATTAACAATAAATTTCACAGAGTTATTCAAGGAGGCATACTGTGAAACATCATTCTGAGTACTCTTTTATATCCTGGAAATAGAAGAAGCACACACAGAAAAAATCTAGATTTTTTTTTTTTTTTTGCCTTTCAAATCACCCTTTCTAGTTTCAAATTAATTTATTTTCAGCATGTCTAAAAAATGAGTAATATTGCCAAATAATATTAAATACTGAATTAATTTCTTTGAAAAAAACTACAGACCCTCGTCTACAGGTAGCATGACCTTTCATACTATATTTTTCAATACCAAGGCTTATACAAAACTCCTGCTTACCATAGATATGTAACAGCAAAGATGTAATAGATTTAAACAGCTGTTAAAATGCAGATCTGTTTTGTATCTCTGCTATCAGAAGTCAGTACATGTGTAAAAAATGCTGCTGTTCCAGAAGGACAAGGTAATTTATCTCAAATATCTTTGCCATACCTCTTCCAAAGCCTGTATCAGCTGCACGGTTTTTCTGCCTGCTGCAGTGGAATCATCATAGTTGAGAGACATTATTTGCTTGGAGATTTCTCTGAACCAAGCCTGGAGATTTTCTATGAAAGAATTAAGAAGAAATTAATGAAATCTCTGCATATATGATAGGCACCAAAAATAGAGGGAACTTGCTAGTCAAAAGAATCAAACAAGTTATGCACATAGGAGATTATTTTTACAAGTTTTTATTTCACTGGTACATTTATAGTCTTTCAATATGTACACTTGTAAAGTGGCAAATGCTCAGGTAAATTTCACATGCAACATTAAAAACACCTACCAACATAAATGGGCATTAAAAAAACCTTATTTTCACCAGTCCAAAAGAAAAAAACCAGGTTTTTCAAAAAACAGTGCAAGGAATTTGGAAAGAAGCACAGATTCGACTTTTAAGTCCCTGGAGAACTTGAAGAATACCACTCAGTGTAGAGGAGAATTAAAAGAAGGTTTACTTCTTTTAAAAAATGCTGATACAATTGAAAACCAGGTTACAGCCAGGGAAACAATCAGGGAAGAGGTTAAACCATTCCTGGATTTAATGGGCATGATCTTTTCACTCCTTTGTACATAGAACATGGTAATGTGAGCTCCATTATACATACAGAAGGAATTGATATTTTACAGTTTTAACTGGTATATTTAAATAAAGGAATAAAAAATATTTTTAAAAATAGGGCCATCTAAATATTAGGCACCTAAATATTGCTTACATATGTAATATCTGCTGAAAACCTAAACAAGACAAGAGATAAAGAGACCTCTTTGGCAGCTGAGAGACATGAAAATTGTTCCTACATTATCACTATTAGACTCATGTATTTTATTTTGGTATCACTTTAGAAATATAAATCGAAATAACTTTTTTTCCCCCACAGAAGAATTTTTAATAATTACCATTTTTCTCCACTCTAGTAAGAGGTTTAACTCCTGAGAAGACATCAGCAAGCTCAGTCATCCTTTCAGATCCCTCTTTTTTATAGTTCTCCCATTTTGCTTGTTTTTCTGACAGCATCTGCTTGAACATCTACTGAAACACAAAGCATTTGGTTTACAAAACTGGCAGGGAGGCATATCACAATACATTAAATAAAACACTGAAAACAGATGCAACTGACTAAGTGATTACTACATAACTTCAAGATCTTGCCAGAATATTAAAAACAAAATAAAAAATATTAAGAAATACAGACAGTGTGATGGACATACAGTGACAGAAGCTTACTAAATTTTATAGAACAGTACAATGCAGATATTTTGCTTTTTAGTCACTTTTAAAAATACCCAGTGAATTTTTCAGGTTAGAGATCTTAGAAGACTCTGGTTAGCAGCACATTACCTCTTTTAAAATGAATTCAAATTGAGCTGTATCCAGAAGAAGCTGGAAAAGGATCCTGGAATTGTACCTTGAGTCTGTTAAAATTTGATCCTTTATCTGACGGAGACGTTTGTTATTTGGATCACAAGCTGAAAATGGAAACACAACATTTCTCCATTGTTATACAGAATTTCACCAAACTTTTCAATCTTTGTAAATACATTTTTTTTAATAGCTTGAAGGCAAAAACATTTTGCTCTGGTGTGTAAGTCCCCACTTGTTTTCCATTTACATGGACTAATTCTTCCTTTGAATAGGATATAATTAAGGTTTCCGTGGTGCTTCAGCCTTCTTAAAACTTCTGCAGGCTTCTGAAACTAAATGTGAATTTAAATTTAGTCCCTCTGACCAAGAAGCCCTGAGATCAGTATTTCTAAAACCATTACAAAAATTGTATGGAGGTGTTAACAGAAAACCCTCTAAAACCCTCTAAACCTTCTTGCATATCGAGAAGCCTCAAAGACATCACAAGCATTCAAATAAGGGAATGTCTAAATAGGTCAGTTTACACACCCAAACTCACATGACAGACGTTACTCAACAGTTTCAGCTGAATTTCAGTTCAACAGAAGAAAAACCTTAGTTTCAACCTGTTAATTACTAAGATTTTAAGAAATTTGCCATTGCTTTCTTTTTGGAGCTAGGTAAAACTTTCAGAATGATGTTTTTCTGCAGAATATTATTCAACAAGATCATGACTTCTACTAATTTTTGTACCTGTGTTCAGCTCACAAGAACTGAGAAAATGCATGTGCTCTTTCAGACAAGGCTTTAGAAGACCATTTGTAAAACAACAGTTCAAAAACCTCCTGCAAGCAGCAGAAGAAACTGCTGACTTCAACAGCAGCAGAGGTGAACTTCCCCCAGGGCCCAAAGTGAAGCCCCAGTGGAGCAGGACTGACAGCTCAGCAGTGTCTTACTGGTGTCTGCAGTGTGCAGCATCAGCCAGCGGATCGCCACGTTGCAGTCCCGCAGACAATTCAGCAGCTTGGGAATGTTGTCCAGCACCAGCTCTTCCCTCAGACAGCCCTCCTTGAGGAACTGCTGCACCTGTGCGTGCACTCGCTCGGTGACTGCAGCGTATCTGCTGGCCTTGAAACACACAAAGCCTGCATCAATAAAATCCTTGCCTCAAATGAAATACACCTCTTGAGAGCTTAGCAGGCACACAGCTAAAAAATAGTGCTATAAAAATTATCAGCATTACTACCAGGCAATATTATACACTGCAAGTGCATGACAATATTATACACTGCAAGTGCATGACAAAGGATGCAAGATAAACTTTAAAGCAAGGCAATACTTGCCTAAGATTTATATAGCCCTCAAAGTAAAGTGGGAAAGACAAGAAGTACATGTTGCATAAGTGTTTCTCATAGGTGGTTGGGTGGAAACCCTTAGGAATAAAACTCTGGAATGACCCAAAGAGACCCAGAAGCTAAAAGTAGACACATAGAGCCGAGAGAAGACTTCGACAAGCAGTTTTCCTATGTCAGAAAACAGCCTGCACATACAGCACATATGTTCCCACAGAAAGTAGTTCCAGAGTCCAGGCTACACAGGAAGCATAATGTTTCAAAAATGCAGATTTTTTATATATCCACTTATATACTCTCTAGGAATTACTCCTAAAAAATGGTACTAATATTTTATTGCCTAATGGGAAAGAACAACAACAAAAATCTATCACAGAACGAAGATGCTTATTTGTCGCTGTTGAGACGGTCGTAACAAACTGAAGAACACACTGTATTTAAGAAGGCTTCTCTATATTTATTTTACAGCATGCTGTCGTTTTATAATCTTTCACAAAGTTTATACTTATTCATTGGTCAGAATAGAGCAACATAATATTCACTGGAGCAAGGCAGCCTGTTCCTCATTTATCTCTCTCTCTCCTTCGTTTCCAGGCTGACGTCCTTGGTAAAGCTCCTTTCAGGAGCAAAGGCAACTCTTATCAGCTCCTCTCTTTCACTAACCCCTTCTGACTCACAGGCCAGCTGTGAGCCCCTTCCACACTTATTATTAATTGAGTTCTACTTGGTTAACTTCTTCCCTAAAGATGAAGGAAAAATTTCTACTCATATTCCCTAAGGTTGCCAGACAATATGGTACATACATTGTAAGCAGGAAGAAAAGACCATGCATTATTCATGTCATATACTTCAGATGCCCACACATCTTGCTTCTTGCTAAAAATACTAAATGTTGGCTTATGTACCTGCTCTTTGACATTTGAAAGATCCAGCGTGTAGTTGAGGGCAGTTTTAGCAGCTTTGTAGGGTTCCCATGCTTCTGCCAGATTGACAGTGATTCCCATGTAAATGCTAATGACCTAAAATTGGAAGCAGAAAACAAGAAGTTGTATTTATGTTATTATTAAGAAAAATACAAGGTCTGCATTTAGCAATATGACAGAAAGGGATATGCTGTGGGTATAAATAAGAGATAACTAAACTTTTTTGGTAGCAGTACTTTTTGGTGTACCACCTTTGGAAATCAAGAAGAACACTTTGAAACAAAAGGCACACAATTAATTAGAAGCTTAGTTCTGAAAACAAGATGACAGTTCTTTCAGTCACTATATATGAGACTTGATATGATACGAATTTTTTTCTCCATAAACTCATGACTTATTTTTCATTTACATGATGCTATAAAGAAGATTGATAAAAGCAACTGAGAAAAAAAATCTATGATAGGGAGGGCAAAATGAGATGAATAAATCTTACTGTGAGGATGCCCAAAGGACCAAATTAAACTGTAATGCATATTTCACAGTGACACAACAGAAAGAAATTATGATTAAATAGTATGATTTTTGAGGAGCAAAGAGAAACTGATTTCAGACTCCTTGCACAAGTTTAAGCATGATTAAAAATACAGAACTGTGAATAAGTAACAAATATTTGTAAGATAACTGATCAAAAATGGAAGACTTGGTTTACTGACAGATGAAGGCTGTACAGAGCTGTGGGATTATGAGCTTTGTTACACTGATGCTCCAATACTCCTCCATACAGGCATGATCACATCGGGGGCACACTGTCAGCCTTTGAGTTCTTCTGGCAGTGTCAAGTAAAGGCAAATGGGAACCAGTCTGCTGATATGAAGATCTCTCTTATATTGTTGAAGTGAAGCTCTTTATTTCCTGTAGATGACAGTTCCTCAAAAGGCTACACCTCAACTACTAAGAATAATTTGAAATCAGCCTAGGAGTTGAGTATTTTTTATAATGCAGCTAACTTATCCACAATAGACCACAAGAAGATAGGTGTTGTTTAAAAATATCAATTTGTACTATGAACTTAAGTTAATAAAAACGCTGGCATAATCAAAAATTTGCAGTGTCAAGTTCTCATTTCTAAAAATAAGCTTGTAGTTCTCCAGAAACAGGGATTCTAATGTCTACTGAAGTAACCAGCTATTGCAGTTTCTTCCCTACCTGCTTCACTGCTCCATTTATGGTACAGAAGAATACAACTTGAAACCAACAGAGATACACAAATTCAGGTACAGTTTCTTTGTTAAGTCTGATGCCCTTTGATATAGATGACCTAGGGACTCCATTCTTATATGCCAGCCTATTTCAACAGCAGTTTTTGCAGACTAGGGATTCTGGATGGAAATCCTAAATCTCAGTACTGAAACACAGTAATTCCATTTTAATTACTACACCTGAAAAGGTCTATGGAAGCACATGTAGTGACAGCTTTAGCTTCTATGTTATTCGGACAACAGTACAGAGCTAATCCTTAAACAAGTTTTCAAAGAACATCAGTGTGGGATGATTTATTGGGGACCAAGACTGTCCTCTACAGCATTCTTGACATGTTGGTAGAATTCACCAGTAGAAACCACATGAAGATGAGAAATGACAAATAAAGTCCTGTACTTGGGACAAACCCAAACCTTTGCAACAACACAAACTGGCTGGCCGTGTCACAATTCTGCAGAAAAGGACCTAGGTGTCCTGCTGGACAAACCAAACACGAATCAGACATGCAGTCTCATGACAACAAAAAATAATCAGACACTGGGCTACGCCAGACTGCAGCCAGCAGATTGGGGGAAGTGAATCTTTCCTTCTAGTCAGCTTTCATGGGGTCTCTTTGAGAGAAATGGGTCCAGATTTGGGCTCCTCTGTATGAGGCAGACATGCACAAACTGGAATAAGTGAACAGGAGGCCACCAACACCTGTGGGGACCCAGTATGTAAGAACAGGGTTTGCTTAAGCTGGAAGAAAGATGTCAAAGGAATCTGACCGTGGTCTTCCACTACCTAAAGGAAAGTTATGACTAAGACATAGCCAGGCCCACCTCAGAGGTGCACAGAGAAAAGACAAGAAGCAACAGCCACAAGCTATAACAAAAGAAATTCCAGTGGTATAGAAGGAAGAAATTCTTCACCTTGAGAGTGATGAAGCACAGCCACAGGTGTCCATAGAGGCTGCAGAGTCTTCATCTTAGACATTTCCAAAGCTAACTGGGCAAGGCCTGAGCAGCCTGATTTAGCTTTGAAGTCAACTCTGCTTTGAGGAGAAGGCTGGACTAGAAGATGCCTAAAATGCCTTCCATCACACATTTTCCTGGGACTCACTTTATCTTGATGGTATTGGAGTACAGTTGACTGAAGCATTTAAGACAATAAATTACACTTTCAAAGGACAGCCTTCCATGCTTATCCAGAATATTTGACTTGGACTGCTTCACTCTGAACAAAGTAAATTTCCACTGAGAAGAATCTGTTCTAGTTTTAGGTTATTATTATATTTATATAACACATACTGTAACAATAATTTCAATTGTTCTTATAACATTAAATCCAGGGAACAGCTTTAAAACAGAATTAATTTTTACCCAATTATCTGGAAAGTATTTATCCACGATCTCTCTCATTTTAGCTTGCTGAGTGTGAAGAATAGAAGGGTCAAAATACAGTATCACATAGAGCATAGCAGCCTGAGTAGCCAGGGCAGTGCTGCGGTGCTCTGGTAGTGGATATGCTGAAACCTGGAAAAAGTAACAGAACAAAGCTGAACATAATACAGTGCATCATAAACCACCTGAAAATATTATGGGACATATTAAAGAGTGCAGTGTATAGATACTACAGGGCAAGAAGTTTATTTAGGTAAGATGGACATGCTTACTCACACAGCATATTTACCAGATGTATTTCCAGAGTCTAAAAGTTGACTGTGTGTGTGCTACTTGTAACAGGCTACAGTAAGATCTTACTATGCTGTAAATGAGTCAAGTAAGATATGTCCAATCATAAGACACTAAACAAAAATGGTGCTTTTCACTGCAAGGCTGGCCAAGTACTGCAGCAGATTGCCCAGAGAGGTTCTGTGGTTTGTACCTCTGGAGATACTCAAAATCCAACTGGGTGCAGCCCAGGGCAACCTGCTCCAACTGTGCTTGAGCCAGGTTGGACTAGCTGACCTCAAGAGTCCCTACAACCTCTGTCATTTATTTTTTTCTGCACTTCATGGCTCAGTAATTGATCTAAGAATCCATTTGAGGCTCCCCTTTAAAGCCCTCTTATCTCAGGGTGGCTTACCTGGTTGTAAATGTCATCTGACCGTAAGCGGCCGATAACCATGCTAACAAAAGTTTCACTTATAGGAACCCTGCTGAAGTAACTCTCGGGGTAGTTTGGAGGTCTTTTAGCTCCAGGCTGGCTTGAGTATCCAGTGCTTCGAAGCAATTTACAAATATCATCTAAATTGGAGTCAGCAGAGGATCGGGCTGCACTGTTTTACAAAAAAAGAGGAACAAAAATATGAGCTATATGACCTAGTAATTTCCTTTTCTCCTATGCCTTGTAACCACGCCCTTCTCACAAGAAAATTAACAAATACTAAAGTCTAAAGGAGGTTTTTGATTGTTTATTCCATTAATATCATGTTACAGGACACTGATGAATGTCCATACTGAAATTCCAGATAAGCAGAAAAAGCACTAACAGAAAATTAAACTCAGGAATAGAAAGAAGGAGCTTTATATTCAGAGAAGAATTTGTTCCTTTTTTTTTTCCTTCTTTTTAAAATTTTAATTTTCTTTCTCCCCATTTCTGAATTCCCCTTGTCAATTCACTTCTGCATTCCAGAGTTAAAGACTCTCTCATTATATACTGGGAGGCATAAACATAGTCAAAGCAGCATTTTATATGTGTGGAAGGATTTGCACTGATACCCTTTAAGACCCCAGCTGCTACACCCTGATGCTGAGAACCTACCCTGTAAAACTTGTTACTGATTTACCTAATAAAGCACTACAAGAAGTCTGACTTGCAATACATTTGTAACCTAGATAGTCAGGACTTTTCAGAAAGTTTCCTTGCACATTTGGGAACCTGTGACACTTTCATAGCTGGCAACTGCAGCCTAAAAGCTTTACGTGAAAGTTTATTTGTGGACTTCAAATGTCTGTTGTAACAGAATGAAAAATCTGTTGCTCATTTTGCAGCTGAACTTGCAAACTCAGCTAAAAGCTAAAGCAATGAGTTCTACTGATATTCAGAGAGCTCTGCTGAATTATCTGTACAGAGTCAGTTGATGAAAAAGGTGTCAATATTTCCATTTATCTTAATTCAATGACCTAGGTTACTGAACATACTGCAGGTTACACATCTCAGCCTTGAGTGCTTCTGTACGCCTATATACACAACCTGTATCGGTAGTAGGAAACCAACATTCTCTCTCTGACTTCTCCTTCAATCTTCTGGTCAATGACCAGTAGCATGACTCCATATAAATACAGGGCTTCACACTGTTTGGAAAGAGAAAGAACAAAGAAAGAAAATCACATAAACATGATTTTGCAGCAACATTTAAAGAAAAACATGTATTGGCAAACTAACCCAAGGCCAACTACGTAGTCAACACAACATGAAAACTGGCAGGCTGAGGATTTTTGCTCTTTGTCCTCCTTGAAGTGAGTCACAGCAATTCCACACATTTGGTAAACCTAAATTTTTGTCTAGCTTGGCACCTACTGAGTGCGTTAGTTTTCTACTATTACAAAACTAGTCAATACTTACTAGAAGCTGTTTTCCATCTTCATTAAGGAGGACGGTTTCTAATGTTTGCTGAATGTAAATTCCTTCATTGAGGTCATCTAAGTACCTAGGAATCATGACAAAAACTTTGGTCATTGACTATTTTGCTCTCAAACTAGAACTCCATCAGTGACATTTAATCTGAAAGCCAACAGATGCATCAGAAAACCTCCCTAAAACAAGCAGCATGGTATTTTTCAGACAAAGAAGAAGAGAGGCTCTCCTAAAAAATGACAGACTGGAACCCCACAGCTAGTGCCAACTAGTTGGCAAAAGTTTCCTTCCATATCCTGATGGTGTATGTGAAAGACACCGGATGAGCTTACTGCTCATTCTCTTAATCTTGTCATGGGTGATAACAGCCTGGGAAGGCTGCCATGCAATAATGTAGTAAAACTGTCATATTTTCAAGTTACCTAAGTATACCTCCTGGAAATACCATAAATTGATCTCAATTGCAATTTGGAAGGTAGAGCTAGAAATAGCATATGTTCACCTGAATGAAGAGAAGATTTATTCCTATCAAAGGATTTTCCAGCAACACTACTTAATAAGTAATATCAAACATTTGATTTCTTCATACAACATCAATAATAAAACCAACTCTCATGTTCCAGATTCTCAGTAACTTTTACTTAGAGCATTTCATTAAGTTTAATTTTGTTTTTTACACGTCAGAGTAGCAAACTTGAGAATATGGCAACTTCACTGAAAAATTAAGTTTGAGAAAATAATGCCAATGAAAGTTTAAAAAACTCCACACTATCTGATATTCTGTTTTGCAAGACCAAAAAAAAATTTAGCTTAATACTATGGATTCTCCTTCTATTAAAAAAAAAAATCTTCAGGACAATCTCTAAGATAAAGAAAAACCAACTCAAATTTACAATTGAGGAAATGAGGTAGAGAGGTTAAATGTTTTCAAGTCAAATATTAACCTGGTGGGGAACTGTTGGAGTAAAAGACAGTGGTCACTCCAGCAACCCAGGTTTGCTGGTGCACATGAATATGCTTCAACAAGGAGTATATTGGGTCTCTAAGGAAAAAGCTTCTCATCAATAAGGCAAAACAGTAAGCTGGTCTTTGAAAATCTGTATGTACTTAAGATACCATACCTGTTTAAATCTACAATGTATTTATGTACACTCTGAAAAGCTAAATAAAATCTTGTCAAAATTTCAATGTTGTTCTCACGAAATTCTTCATCTAAATCCAGTAACTCAGGCTTGGCTTCCAGTTTGCCTTCACATGTCTCAGGCCCCTGAAAAACAGAAACTCACCTTTAGAGACAATACTTGACTTTGATTTCTACTTGACTTCTCTACAGTAGGACACAGACCATGTACAACCACCCCTGTGTGCAAACCAGAGTTACCATTTCTTACCAAAACAAGGATCTGTAGTTTTCTAACCTACTTTATAGTTAAATATTGATTCCATAAAGATGAGTTTTACACATTGTTACAATCTGCAATGACTTTAAGTATGATTTATCCAATGTAACCAATGGAAAAGAATAGCTAATGCTTCCAGTAAAGCCCCAATACATCTGAAGGCACTGGGTGCTTCCTGTAGTGCTAAATATCTCCCTGATGGAATTTTTTCCTTTACACATTTCTTCTGGTTGATTTCTCAGATTGAAACCATAACATTGAGGGCTCACAAAGCTTAGTACCTTCTCATACATTCAAACTGCTTGAAAATATTAGACATGTTTTTTCCACAGACTCTACATCTAGCTCAGCACTCCTCTCCTGAATTAATGCAGAAACTTTGTCATTAACAATCATGGGGGAAAAAGAGCTGGGATGAAGAACCTGACTTCCTTAAAGCAATAGTACAACTTTTCTAACCCCTTACCACTGCCATATTTCTCATAAGCACCAAGCAGTCTTACCATCACCAACTAAATGAAAATAATGCTCAAGTTTAATTGGAATGATTATTAAAATTTAATTGAAAATACCCAGCTGACAATTTCAGTTTTAAAAAATATTCTTCTGCTTCTCTTTCTGTGCAAAATATCTACATAAAACAAAGGATAAAAGCAGGCACCAAACTGCCATTGAAGTTCAAATGGACAAAGTAAATAGTCTCAACTTTTCAAATCTCAGATCTCTCCTCATTAAGTAATTCTAAGACTCATGTATACAGAAGGGGTGCATATGCAGTAAAAATATTTGTGAATTCTCTAATCTCTGCTTTATAAGTTTGACTTCTATGGATTTATTTGGTTTTAATGAGGAAAACCAGCACACTGTTATGCTTTCTTAACATTCAAAAATACAGAGGCTTTAAGGATTACTGCATTTCTTGCCAATTATAGCTATCTGCTTTTAAATTTTCAAGTAATTTGTGTAAAAAAAAAAAAAAAGACTTCTACCAAGCACTTTGATCTAAAGGTAACTGTAAAATCATTTGTGCTCTGGATTTTCAGTATCCAAGCCTCACAGTGCCCAAAATTTACAACTTCTACTACAATGAAATTGAATTAAATTTTAAAAGTGCCTCCCTTGCTTTATTATTACCATTTCTTGTATGGTACAGTCCAAATAAAGTCAGATTAGATAGTCTCTGTTGTTCCTTCTTAATCATGCTGGAAAATGACAGAGGGAACTTAGTACTGCAAGCTTAATTCTGAAAGAGAAATAAGGGCTTTCCATGGACACTTCTCCTTGACTTATTTATTTATTCAGTGCATGTGACAAGTCCAGAGGAAGAACAATCACAGCACTGTCAGACAGGAAAGCAGAAAGCAGTTTTCATGGTTGCAAAGAATAAGCTACAGATTAACAGAAGAAAGATGGGCATGCTGCCCAGGGCACTGCTCTGAAGGAAAACAACCAACCATGCAGGCTCAGAACCTGCTGGAGGAAGTTTAATTTAGTGGTCCTGCAGGAATTACTATTACTACTACTACTACTAGTACTACTACTACTACCACCCCCCCAGAATCCAATACTCACATTTTATATAATTGGTATCTATCAAAATTCACAGGCCAGATGACTCATCAAACATTTTGGGAGATGTAGTAGTAATAAATACAATAGTCAGGAATGGCTGTTCCACAGCCCAAAACATCCTCATGTGGGACAGCAATGCTTAAGGAGAAGTTTAACAAGAAAAGGATTTACCTTGAAATAACTGAAATCAAATATGATATCTCCATACTTCTGCTGATCAGCCTTGTCCTTTAGCCTGAAAACACCAGGAATAAATTCGGAAAGTCTCAGAAGTTCTGCAATGATGGCATTTCCACAGGAAACAATCCGAAGAATTGCCTGACCACAGAGATTGTTTTCAGCCAGAAAATCCACCATTGTGGAGCTGGATGTGACAGAGCAGCAGAAGTCCTGCAGTCTGATTCTGATCCTTACTCTTTAGGTTACTGGAAGCAGAAAGCCTGATGAAGAAACCAGCTGCGCCATTAACAACCTGTAAAAAACAAACCCCCACACATCCAGAGTGGTTTATATTCACAGTTTTGGTAATTTAATTTGTGGATATTTAAGCATATTCTCCAATCTTTCAAATTATGAAATCTAAATTATCCACAGCTTTGTAAAATGAAAGAAATGCACAGAATTAATTTTCAGCATGTACACTTAGTTTGAGAAGTGACCTGTGTGAGCAGGCAAGGGAAGTGTGATCTTTTGGAGAACAGCTGAAGAACACTATTGAAGAATGAAACAGCCACAAATACTGAAGCAATTATGACCAGGCAAGGAGACAAGGCCCAAGGAAAGCAAAACTACTTCACAAAATGTGTTTTTAAGAGCCACTTTAAAAATACAACCAAAGTGATCATAATGGGTTTTAGCAATAAGGAAAACTTTCATAGCAATGGAAATGACACAGCTCCTTTATTTATTGCTGAAGGACGAACTTCCATGCTGTGGTTGCGTTTCCTGCTCAGTTTTATTCGTTCACACCTTTCCTGCGGGACAAGGCGTGCAGCACCAAAAATAAGCGACTGTGCTTCAGAAACATTTATGGGAAGTTATGACCAGGCTTGACTTTTCACCAAACACTTTCTGAACCACTGCGATACATTTAAGATGACAGTGAGCTGTCCCAAGACAGTTCTGACCCAGAACGAGCGCCCGGAGCCCTCCCAGGTCCCCAGTGCCGCCGCAAGCTCCGCTCCACAGGGCGCACAGCGGGCCCCAGGTGTGCAGCGGCCGGACGGGCTCCGAACCCGAACCCGGTCCCGACCCGTCTCGTCCCGTCCCGCTCCGCCACTGCCGAACTCACAGTCTGCACCCAGGCGGCCCCGCTCCCTCAGCGGCTCCCGCCCCGCCCGGCGCGCTCACCCTGCCCCGGCAGCGCCGGCGGGCACGGACGGCGGCGGCTGCGGGCACAGAAGGATGGAGTGGAGGGTGGGAAGGATGGGAGGGAGGCGGCGGCGCTCCCTGCGACGTAGCCGAGCCCTCCCATCACATGACGGCGCCGGCTGATGAGGCGGTTCCGCCTGCCCCGGCGCCCGGCGCTACCGCCCGCCTGCCTCTACCGCCGGGAGGGCGGCGTGGGGCTGCCCCCGGGACAGCTGCACTCTGGAGCTGCGGGGACGAGGTGAGCAGCGGCCACTGGCCAGGGTGGCTGTCCCCGCCGGCCCCGGCCCCTCCGCGGGCGAGGGCAGCGCTCCCGGCCGGGGCGCAGGAGCGGCGGCGGGACGGATGCGGGGCCGTGTCTCCGTGCGGGACTGCCCGGCCTGCCCTGCACCGGCTGAGGCGGCGAGAGGCCCTGGGAGCGCGGAGCGTCCTGCTCGGCGAGCGCTGCTCCCCCCGCCCGTACAGGGGGGATCGTCTCCCTGTGGCCGCTCATCACCGAGTGTGCCTGGGGCTGGACACTGATCTTGGTGCTCTGAGAGCACTTGACACCTCTAGAGCTGCTGTTACAGAAGCAAATAATATTTTTTTCTTACCTCTGCTTCATAGTTTGAGATATTGAAGCATAGAAAGTTTAGGTAATTTCCTCAAATATTTGAAATAGCGAAAAGAATACAAACTGTAGGCTTTTTGGTCTTTTATCCTGTCTGGACCATTTCATCACTTGCTGAAAGAAAAAAAAGTGTCCTCGATAGTCTCCCACTCAGCACGGAGTTTGCTGGTTGTGTTTTCCAGAAGTGAGGGGGCTGGGGGTTGCACATGATGAGTGCTTTGATGCACACATTGAAGACCTTCCTGGCAGAAAAGAGTGTGGTGGAAACACTGCAGTGAAACCAGTTCCAGAGAGGAATGTGCCCCTCCCTTGGAAGGCAGAATGGACAGCTCCAAGCTGAAGTTTAAGAATTCGCTTAGAAAGTTCAAGAGTGAAATCTTTGCCTTGGGATCTATAGGAGACCTGAGGAACAGCTGACTGGCTCAAAAGAGCCAGCTGGGAAGTGATGGGGGCACAGGACCTGTAAGCCCTGAAGTGGCAGAGCATAGAAGATAAAAGGAAAGCAACGTGTGCCAAACACACTCCACTGCCAGGGGTTTAGAAGCTGCTGAGACAATGCTGGATCCTGGGGTGGTCGCCATCTAACTTTCTCTCCTCATTTTCTTTTTCTTTCTTTCTCTGGTTTTCTTACATATTCTTCTTCTCAAAATATGTTGTAAGCTGGACTGAAAACTTCCAGTGTCTTCTTGTGTCTGGAGAAGTTAAATTTTCTGAGCTAAAGTTTGGGGAGTGCTTTATTTTGTCTGGATGTTTTAAAATTTGCCAAGTACCTTATTCTACTAGAGTGTTCTAAAATTTGCCAATAAAAGTTGTTGTTGAGTCTCCTGGTAATTTGGTTGTTTTTCCCATGCACTGCCCAGGGTATATCCCACTGCCTTCCTCTGAACCCGTCAAGTAGGCAGGGGCATTACAGGATTGTAACCAGTTTCTAAGAAAAATAATCTTTTATTAAAAAACAAAAAAAGGAAAATTTATCCAAAAGGAATTGCTTTCCAAAAGACAAATTGAGGTGAACCTACCAGTGCAATGATGTGATTTAATGTCATAACCAGTAACTTCTGCTCCTGTGTCGTTTGCTTATGAAAATGAAGGAGCCTTTTTAAACTTTTCACTGTTGTTGGTTTTTTTGGGGTTTTTTTCAGATTCCTGCTTTCACAGTGTGTATCTTTGAAATTTCCAAAAGAACAGCAGGCTTTCTCAATGAGATTTACCAAGTTCAAGAGGGGAATTAGGCTCTCTTTGTTAACTTTGATACACAAAATGGGCTTAGAACGATAAAGCTGCTGACGTGATTTTATGTGACTATTCAATAGTGTACAGAGGTTCTACAGAGGTTCTACAAATAGTCTTGCTAAGATGGCAAACAAGTACCTTAAAAAAAAGTTAAATAATATACTAGCTGAAGGAGTTTTTTACTAAATATTCAAGAGCATCCTTTTTCTTTGCTTTCAGGGAGTTCTATAAGGAACTTTTCCCTTGTCTTCTGTTGTCAGTTTGACAGCCTCTAAAGATCTTTAATGATAGCAGTCACAGTCTTCTGTCAGGGAGAGCATGAGCTGACATAACAAGAGCTGTACTTGAAGCCTGCTGCATCTGTGGAAAGATGCACCTTTAGAACGGGATAGAGAGGAAGACAAATTTGCATGTAATTAAGAAGTTCAATTTGTGGTGAGGTTGAACTGTTGTTAAAATGTTGCTGGAAGCACATGACCTAAAGATGGTGTACTAAAGTATAGTATTGACTGGCCAAGCACATTTTATAAATGGAAAAAAAGGAAAATTATAGGAAACAAACGTAAGGAGACAGCAGGTGTTCAGGTCTCATAGTCTGCATGGTACTTGTGAGGAATGTGGCAATGTTCAGGTTAGGGGGAGCACAAGGTGTAGTTCTGGAGTCTCAGGGAAAGCAGTAGAGAGAGATACAGCCTTAGGTATACAAAGCTTGGGAAAAGCACTGTACTTTCTGTACATGTTTTCCACATTGCTGTTGGATTGTAGCCTATTAAAGGCTGTTATTGATTGAACAACTCTTCCCCTTCTGGTATACCCCAGATCTGCTTGTGGATTCTGCTCTCTATCTCTCCCAATGGCATCTCAATATAGTCCTTGAACATACTAGTTATTCTTTACGTGGACTAATGCAGTATTTCTGTCTATCTAAGAGTTCTGCTTTGCTGTGTCTATTTTTTTTTTTTTTGGTGTATCTAAAACTGAAGCAGAATTTTTCTAATCTGCAACTTGAAGTATAAAATTCTCTACACCAGGTTCATGTTTCTCACAGTAGCTACATGTCTGAGTGGGTTATGGCAAAGCAGGAAGAGCAGAAATTGGGGATTTTTGAGAAGAAACCAGTGGATGTGAGCAGTGTGGATAGGCACAGCATAGGCAAAACCACTTAAAGGTTCTAATGGCAGAGCAGCTAATCCCCACAAGGATGTAGGCTGTGGGTGTGTATTGCAGAGCCAGAGGGTGGTAAAGAAGATAAACAATGGTACCTGGGTATTTTGTGCTAATGGAAGATGGATACCAAATTTTGTAGCATCTTTGGAAGAAGTAGGCAGTGTTTTAAAGGTGAGCTTTTATTTAAAAATGATGCTAGATGTTTTAAGTACATTCTAAGTAGAGTAACCCTTTGTAAGATTATTTTTTCCAATTGAATGTGAGAAACCATATTTCTTCCTAGGATAATTGATTATATGCCTAGATAACCCAGACAGGTTTTTGAGCATGTGGGCTTTTTTGGATCTGAAATAGAGCAGTAGTTTTCAAGCAGACGTAATTGTGGAGTTTGAACTTCACTGTGGTTTAGCAATAGAAATGAGCAGAGGAAAATGCCAGTTACTTTTAGTGGTGGTTTTGCTTAATACTGAATAGGAGGTGAATTGAAAACCTGTGATGAATTGCACTTCCACTGAAATTACTGACGTCTTGGGAGCTAAGTTTTCATCCCTGCTCCCTAATGCTTCAGTGATTCTGTTGAGACTGCTTAATGTTTAGCTATCTGTTAGAACTTATGTTTTCTCTCCCAAATTCTTTGTGTGCAAACTGCTTTTAATTTGTTCTCCCTGTTATTTCTAGAGTAACAGTTTCAAGATGTCAGGTGGTCCAAGAGTCTCATTCAATGCAATTGATTCTGCTCTTTCTTCTTTGAAAAACTGCCAGTCCTACATCAACTCTGGAATGGATGTGGCTACTCAGGTTGCCCTTGACCTTGTGGAAAGTTTCAGTAAGTATATTCTCTCTTGTATTGCATCCTGAATCTGACAGATGAGTCCCAGACCTATGTATTTTGACTTAGTTACTGTTAATATCAATCTTTATTATAGCTCTTCTGGCTTGGCCAGGGTGTTTTCATTCCAATCATTTCACTTAAATGGAGGATTTCATTTAAATGATAAATTCAGTGAAAACATAAATACCTGGCAAACATTGTCCTTGCTTTTGTGACAGCCAAGACTAATTGTGTTCCAGTGATTGTTACCCTACAGCTTTGTAGAAACTTTAACATTGCTGAATGCGATGGAGAAGGCCCCTCAAGTGGCTGAATAAAATGAGTTTTCATTATCATACTACTTCTTTGTGTGTGTTTTATTTGACATTCAGGGCAAAATATCTTAAAATATATATGCTGAAGATCTTGAATACAAAGCTTGAGACACCCGTTAGGGGATGCAGGTTTTTAAATGCTGTCTTTCCTGAAAATCAGGCCTTTTTTAGGGTGCTTCAATTTGGACATTTCCAAAGTGGGGTACTTTAAATCTCTAATTACTGCCAACAGTCTTGTCATTGCTATTTCACAGTAAAAGGAGCACTGCAAAGCTGCTTTTCAAGGACAAACATTAGCTGATCCATTTCCCTATCTTGGATCTGTGTTAATGTTTTCACTAGGGAAAAATAACAACTTTAAAGCTCCAAACCCCTGATAGTTTTAATAAAGAGTGGAGAGTGGAGAACAAGAATCTTCTGAAAGAGAAGCTTTGCTGTTAATTGTAAATCTTGCACTCAACTAAGCCAAGGATTAAGTACAATCAAGATGAATGTTTTTCTCATTGTCTAGTGTGATAGTTCTCTCTCCTTTCACCTTTTTATCCATACTGCTGTCAGAGACAATTGACATGCCATTTCTAGCAGGAAGAGGAAATGGAAAGCTTGTCTGAACAGTCACCTGGGGATTCCCTTGGACGTAAAACTTGTGTAACCAGTTCCATTTCCCCTCTGTTCTAGCAGTCACCATCTCTCCTACTTTGTCATAAGCAATGCATAGAAATGCATTGAATGTATTGAAGTCTTTCATCCCCAAGACTGCAGAAATTAATTATTTATACAAAAATTAAAAGTTTTTTGTTAATTTCACTTTTCAGTAGAAGCCCCTGTTGCATTCCTATTGGGAAGGGTGTAAGGTAACTTAAGCTCAACTGTGTAGGTCTGCAGCTGCAAGTCTGTGCCTTGTACTACTAGGAAATGTGTCTTCCTCATTTACCTGCTTCTGACACATTAATCTTTAATTAAAAGCTTGAAATTATTTTGTTCACTTAACTCAGTAACCAAAAGGAGCATTTTTAGAATTCTATCCTGAGAGGAGGAGATTACTCCTGATAAAATACCTGCTTACAGTTAAGTTACATCATGTGACTTGAAGATAGCTCCTAGCTAGACCATAACACATTTTATTCTAGCAGAGGCAACTTTCCTTTTGAATAATGGTTATAGAATTATCAAGTATGATCTATTATCATAGTACATCCCTTTGCACTACAGAGAAGGTATTTCAGATTTGTAGGTCATGCTTCTTTGGTTTAGTGTTCCCAAATTACATTTTTACCTACAACAGTTTTCTTCACTCCTACACTTTTCCTTGCAAATGTATTTACATGGAATGAACAGATAGTAAAGGTCCTCACTTCTGTAAAGTTTGGTTTTCATTCCCCTGACTACTCTGCTTGGACTTCAAGTTCTTGTGCTCCTTACAGAATGCCATCAGGAAAGATCTGGGTTTCTGTGAAATGACATGCTTGGTAAACTCTCAGTGTTTTAGAATTAGCATCATCTGATCTGCTGGACTTGACTGTTCAGCTCTTACCTCCAGCTCATATGTGGCAATTTCTATTTCTAAAGCTGTTGCTCATCTATCCTCCTTTGCCTTCATGTTTGAGGCAAAATGCTAATTTAATTTTGAGACAGAGTTAGATAATATATTTCTGTGTTTTCTTTCTGTCTCGTTTGTAATTTGCTTTAATTTCCTTTGCAAAATTTGACTGTCCATCTTCTGACAGGTTTCATTGCCAGGCTTTGTAGAAGCAAGGAATTCAGGTGCAACTGTTTGTTTTAGTTTACAAGCACTTTTTCTGTGTGTTTATTTTGTTCCTTTAGTCTTTCATAATGGACAATGCTGTTTTTGGTGAATAGTAATGAAGTACATAGCATAGTACATGAGAAAAAATTACATTTGCTTCTTAAGGTAACTGAAAAGACAGAAGAGTTCAGTGAGTGATTTTTCCTCTCTTAATTTCTATTCTCCACATACAAAATCCTGAAAGCATTTACTGTTAAATGTATTTATTAAATGTTTATTTTGTTCTACTCCTGTATAGATTTATGAAAAGAAATTACTTGTGTTCAACATTTGGGTCAGGCATTGCTCATTTATGAACCTGCATAATCTCTAGAAAAATAAGGCTATTTCTTATTAATAAGGCTATAATTAATAATAGCTAAATGAGTGCAGAATAATTTTAATGTATCTAATCATGAAAACATCTTATTTTTTCAGGGGTTTTGTTGATGCCCATGAACTTAAAGTGTTGATTAAGATCTCCCTGTCAATTGAGAACCTGCTGACTTTTATCATTGAACATTGGTGTTATGAACATGTGCTGACAAAGAGACAGAATTTTAAAAGATCCTGGAAGGGTTTAAGGATCTAGAGGTGAAAATTAGTTTCAGCAAACTGAATGTGAAAGGGAAACAGCCAATTTAAAAGGTGATTTTATTTAATGACTGAAAAAGAAAGATAAGCCTTTTGTCCTTCTCAGTCTTTCTGCTGATTATCTTTTAGATAATGACATTATCTAACAGTTGTGTTTTTCTTTTCTTTAAAGAACACTGTTGTTGCATAGAAGCATTTTGAAAAGTTACTGTATAAATAAATTATGTAAGCAAAAAACCAGACTGTGCACACTTGGTTTCAGTATGTCTTGCCTATGCTCAAAATACTCTTGGACATTCTGTGGCCCAGGCTAGTAAAATACTGAAGGAAGGGGCACACTGATATTTGTGGGTGGTCCACCAGCCTTCCAAGGGTCTTAATATTTTAAAGCTAAAGCACATGCTTATGTCCTTTGCTAGGTTGGAGACCTAATAGATTTGAGAATTTGAAGATGACACTGTTCAAAATCAGTTATAATGCAAGTAAAATCTCAGTTCTACTATAATTTTCATCTTCCTAAATCTTTNTTGAGAATTTGAAGATGACACTGTTCAAAATCAGTTATAATGCAAGTAAAATCCTCTCAGTTCTACTATAATTTGCATCTTCCTAAATCTTGCCTCATTCTGGTTTTGAGCTTTAATAGTGCAATTGCAGAAAAAGAATTCATTAAGTCATTTGTCACAAGTACTTGTTTGGCAACATCTCTGAATTGTAATGCTCTGAGTATTGAACTTCGAGCCATATGTTGACACCTCTGCACACAGAGGAACAGATGTTTGCCCTCCTAATTTAACTTCTCTTGGTTGAACTTGCTTTACTTACCTACTTGGGATAGTTCTGTAGACTTAGGAAGCACTGATGGACATCCATGTCAAATACTTGAATGATAAGTTTTATTTTTTGTTTTTGGAATTAGTGAAACCTGCAATTCCATGTTGACTGATGTGCTGATTATGGTAAGAATATGCTGGCCCAGGACAAATCTGTCATATCCATGACAGACATCCATTCCCAGCTGTGCTCAAAATTTTTGGATGTAAATTTGGTCAGCTTGCTGAGGATGGCAGTTTCAGGTGACTCTTCAGCAGAACTTTCTCAGGAATATGGGATTGTAAAGTATGGAGTGCTGTGGATATTTGAATGAAGAAATCTAACTCATGGTCATCTCCAGGCTTCCAGTCCAACAGCTGCTCTTTAGATGGGGTGTTACTTTTGTCTGGGTTGGAGTCCAAGCTGGAAGGATTGTCCAGAAAATGGGAAATAACTGAGAGGTCTGGAGAATATACTAACTACAGGCAAGATAAGAATTTCTTAGCATTAAACTTTTGAAAAGCATTTTAAAGAATGAACAGTTAGGGTTTTGTCCAATTAGCTGAATGGGTTTTCTGTAGAAAGCAAGATGCTTCCTTGATGTCTGGGACATTCTTTCAACCACATATCACTTTCCCAGTGTGAAGTGTAGAGGCCGTGAAATGTGGAATAACTGTTTTTGGGAAGCAGTTACTGCAGGTGAATTCTAATCTTACTTGAGGAAAAAGAAAGAGCTACCTTTTCTTCAAAAACTTGCTGAAAATGTCATGGTCAGCTGCTGCCCATGGCTGTTTGCCATATATATTACATATCAGTGATCCTCCTGCAGCACTATCAGGATCTGCTTGAGCATTCCTCCTGTTTTCTTACCATCCTTTGAAGGGCTTTTCTGCTCACCACTGTGTACAGAACATGCCCAGGGGTCTTAAAAATGTCAGTGTTAGAATTCTTTGGCATGTTCCCCAGATTAAGTTAGAGTTACAGCTCTGGCTTTTCTTTCTTGTCTGGTCATTACATAACCTGCTCTTTCTGCCAGCAGAGTTCACCTCAATTCTGTCTGCTTACTCCATTTGTCTATTTCCCTGTCCCAGGGCTGCCTCTGCATTTTTCTTCATGTGTGCAGCCCTGCATCTCATATGGGCCATGTCCTCCTTTTCTGGCTGCTTTCTCATCTCCAGTTGATTGAGATCCGATGTCATCATGCCTGTTCAGGACTAATTAAACAGTAGTTGATAATGTAGGATCTTCTAACCCTGTGAGATTATCCACATTACTTTGACTTATATCACTGCTCACTTAGAATGATTTTAACAAGAACAGCTCTAAACATTGCTGAGGGTTGTTGACATAGGAAGAAATGTGGAGCATACAGATGTGGCACTTAGCCTTGTTTTATGAAATTATTGCCAGCCTTTTGACAGACAGTTGGATGAGTTTATATGGAATATCCACTATTATTTGGAATTACTTTCTAAGCCCATTGCAGCAGCCTAAAACAGTCAGACTTGAACATTCTAAGTTTGTTCATCCCCGAGAGAGGGGCCCTTTCTATGCAAGTTTCTCTGTCATTGACCTAAAACGTCTGCTTGGAATGGTATAAACTCCAGTATGAAAATGGACTCTCTAGCTGTGCTTGAATATCAAATGATTTGGTTAATTTGTTTTCTTTGTTACTTTTTTTTTTCCTAGCTTATTTTTCCTTGGAAACTCAAATGCAGGATTCCTGTAGTATTGTACCGTAACATGAATCTTGACATTGATAAAAATTTTTGTGCATTAAATGACTACGATGTAATTGTTTTGGGACCCAGAAATCAACCTGCTGACACCTGTGCTTCTAAAATGTTTATGGTCTCTTAGTTTCCATGGTGTTAGAGATCATTGTGCTTCATAAAAATAATCCAAACCTAAGGTACTTGTCCTGAGAACAGGCTGTAGCAAATGGGCTGGAATGACACTTGGTGACTTGCTTGAGTAAGAAGTGTGAGCAGGAGGGTCCTCTGACTGAGGAAATAAAGCAGGATAAACTTTGCCTTGCTGCCCTGTTCTTGTCCAGGCAAGATAAGCCATGTCAAGATGTTTTCTTGCACATCCTGCCTTCTGTCACATACAAATGGTTTGGTCAAGTCTCCACCTCACAGTGGCCTTGTGATGGTCAAAGCTGTGGTCTGTGTTGCAGGGACAGTTCATGAGAAATCAGACCTTGGTTTTCACTCTTAGGTCCATGTATCTGTGATGGTGCTCATGAGAAGAAAGTAGCAAACAGTTTTATATGCACTGTAGGAATACAGGTTTTTTTCTTATTGGAGAACTGAAGTGTAGATTTTCTGTTTTCTTGTTGGAGAATGTAAGTGCAGCGTGTCAAAGTCTATCCTGGAGATAAATGGCTTTTCACTGATGCTTGCTATACAGAAACGTTTTCTAGTTATGAGGAGGTAGAAAATGAGGAGAGGCCAATGATGCATGAAGTTCATCCCTCTGTGTTAGACTCTGCTTGCTACATGTTTCCTGTGAAGCTGCAAGAATTCCCTCATGATACCATGCTGTTCACAGAGGAAGTTTTATTCTAACCCCAGTTTTTCCTCTGCCAGAGGCTGTTCACTGATCTGCTTTGTTGCTACACCAGTGTCTGTGGTGTTGATTGGTGACGTGAACAAATTCAGTATAGGCACCAAAATTACATCTTTCTTGGGGAAGTTCTTTTTGCGTTGTCCAAAGTAAGCTTGTATTTTGTGGTATGGGAAATAAAATGTTCTAAATTCCTTTCTCAAATATACTAATTTTGCTTTCCTTCAAATCCCTCGCTTAAAATTAATCATTTTAGGGAAGGTGTGCTTTTAATCTTAAATTCTGCTTCTGTTGTGCTGTGCTTTCTTGTATTGTTTTACAGGTATTTAACCTTTCAACTAACAATGAGAAAGATATGTTTTTTTAAAGTGGGTAAGTACATGGTGTTACACTTGGAGTACTTCTTCAAGTAATTTTATTCTTTGAAATGAGAAAGACTGGTTGAGTTCTTGTGAAATGCTTTTCTGAAAACAAAAAAGTTGCATTTTTTGCACTATGCTCTGCAGTCAATATAAAATTTTGAGAGGAGAAGGTTGGATTAATTGGTTTTTTTATACCTCTCTTTACTTGGAATGTTTATATCCAGCACTGATGAGCCTGTTGCTGGAACACACTGGTTGGCTCTGGAAGCTGTTCTTCAAAGCAGTCCAAAAAAGGAGAATTTGGAAATGTGCCTTGTTTTAAAATCTGGAAAAATATGACTTGTAATGAAAGATTTTTGTTCTTTTATGTTTATCCAAACCCACTCTGACTGTAGTCTGTAATCTTACAAAGTGGGAAGAAACAAATATGTAGTGTTGTTACTATTTCCTAGCTGTAATTTTGACTGCAAGAAGAGCACAGTGCAGTGAGGGGAAAGCAGCTATATTAAGCTGTAATAAGCTATATTATTGTCTTAAGCAGCATGCTTTTGTTCTGATAGCTCTTTTTCAATTTGGGTGCTCATTAAGCTGGGTGCATCCAAGTATTTTCGTTCCTCAACTTCAGCAGTTCGAGAAACCCTTTAGGTGGCAGCAGAGGCTTTGCTTTTTGCTTCAACTGCTGTGGCACTCTGGAACTCAATCCTAGAGTGGATCTGGTGGTGTTGGTGCATACTCTTGCATTTAGTGACAATAGAATATAAATGGAGGATTCAGATGAATAGAAAGAGAATTTGTATTATCAGATCAGTACAGATCTTTGCATTTTTTACATTTATTCTCGCATGAAGCTGTTGTGGTTGATCTAGAGAGTATCATTCAGAGTGAAATCCAGGCTTGATTTAAAGCTTAGCTGAATAACTGGACAGAATAACTGTCCTTAGTGTGTTCTCATGGAAATGTACTGACAGCGTGCACCTGAGCAGGGTCAGAGCTGGACAGTCCTGGGTTTTGTCAGAACTCTTACTAGTGCTCAGATGAAAACTGCATAGTTTTATTTCACAGATTTTGGTAGGTGATATTTACATAGTGTCTGATGTCAAATACATGCATATGTATGTGTGAATATTTATTCCATTTTCTTATGTATTTTTCTAAATCAGTGGGTAGTTTTCTCCCCCAAAGGTCATTGTGAGTCAAGAGAGATTTGCAGCCACCTGGTGGGTTACCTCATGTACCCATAGTTACTATAAATTTCTCTGTCCTAGACCTCATCAAATCTCAGTAGGCTTCGAAATAGATCATAAGTGGGATTTAAATGCTGTACAGACCTTTTTGGAGACCCTCTGTGCACTAGTGATGTTAACCTTGAGAGAATGAGTGAGATTACGGCTGTGAGTTATAGACTTGAAATTGCTGGGTGAGGTTCTTTGGCCTCTGCTATGCATGAGATCAGAGCAGAATGATGCTGATGGTCTGTTGCAGCTTAGAAATACTATGAAGTACTGCAGAGGTCCTGTGTGGGCTCTTTAGCACAAAGATAAATCAACCTTTTTGAACAAAAGCCAAAGAGGAATATTTTATCTGAGAAATTTACTGTATGAAAATATTCTCTGTAGTATATAAATCTGTCATTTTCTTATCATCATGTTTCTGCTACAGAAATGTGGCAATAAGAAAATAATACTACTAACTCCTTCTTAAATGTAGAGACATACAGTATATATAGAAAGTAGTGTGGGCTTTGGAGAACCCACTCTGAAGGCTTTAATTTTTATCAATTTTAATAGATCTGAATTTAGCTTTCAGTGATCTAATTGCGTGCATAAAAAATTAGGGAAGGAGGAGGAACCCACAAAAGTAAAGAAAACCCTGGGGTTGGCTGCATTCAGAAAGATTAGGAATATAAAGCAATTGTATTTCTTTTCTTGATTCTTTCCACTAGGAAAAGATTTATCTGGGTAAAAAGTAAGCATTGTGCTGACACGTTCTTAGTGTTCAGTCAAAACATGAAAGAAGCCCTTACGTAGATGTGATCATTCTGGAACTTCATCCACATCCCTACGAATAGACACGGGACACTTTTCAAAATTTTATTTTTTCTTTGTTTTCCTGTCTCTTTGTTTGTCTCTTCAAGAATTCAGGATCTTGTTACTAGTTTTTACCTTGTTTTTTTGATACTCAAATAACTTTTTTGTAAGTGAACATAGACTTAATTACTAGAAGTTTTTGATACTTTCAGTTAAAAAAAAAATCCTCTGACTCAAATCTAGGTTTTATTACATGTTTTATGAAATTTATACCAATATTATATAGCACACTGATGCCCCAGTGAAGAATGAATATTGTAATATTTATTGATTAAATTCCAGGAATTTAAAGGGGAGTGTTTGCTTTTCAGTTAGAATTGTGTGTAAGACTTTTGTGTTCCTTACTGACACTGAAACCTATGAAAAATGCCATCCTTTGGAGGATAGGCAGGGGTTGGTGGTCTGAATTGGAGATTTAAAATATTTTTAATTATCATTTTAATAGATTATTTTGTTTCCCTTCTCATTTTGTTTACCATTTTCTCTGGAGAAGAACAAGGACCACATAATAGCATTATATGAAAGAGATAAAATAACGGGGGTACTCTTGAGTCTAATTTTTCCTTAGTTCTCAAGGCTGGGACTAATTGTGCTTTCAAACTAGCATCACACTGTGGCCTTGAGGAAGTCACTGGAGTTCACAAAACATGAATTTGCCTTCTATAAAAAAAGGTGTCAGGAATGCTTTGTGAGGATGTATGAATATCTCAAACTCCTGTGTAGATACTCACTTCTAGTTTTGCTTATGTCATCTGTGCCTGGGGAAATTATGTTACAAGAGTCTAAAAATAATGTGAATTGTCTGTAATGATGGTAGGTGATTGGAAAAAGTAGGAGATAGGTAGCCAGGAAAAATATGTGTACAGGGGCAAAGATATCATCCTTGCCTTTTAGTGAATTGACAAATAGGAGGTGTGATCCCACAATTACAGGTGATATGAAATGGATTGAACCACTAAAATACACACAGGGCACTAAGTGAAGATTTGCATTTAGATGAAGTTTATGAGTGAGGCACAACCATGTCTACAGGAGGGTAGTCTGGTGTTTATTAGTGGGATAATACTATGTGAAGAGAGAAAATTTTACACTGATTCAAAAAATGTGCTACTAGAACTGCTTGGAGAAAGAAAATTTACAGTGAAACCCACAGTTCAGCAAGAGGTCAACTGAAGAATTCATCCTATCTTTTGTCTTGCAGTTTTGAGGCACTGGATCTTACATTTCTATCTGATAATCAAAGAGCCCAGTATGTTCAGAAATCTTCAAGATGTTAGTGGTAGGTCATGAACAAGTCACCTTCAGCATCTTCAGCTTCACAAGTTGAGCTGCTTTAGTCAGTCTTGCTGTAAGACCCACTTTCCAGGCATGAGTAATTTGTGTTGTTCTTTCTTTGAAATACTGAGAGAGCTTATTGAAGGACAATGCAGTTAGCAGGATTTAGTCTTATGCTTGTTTGCTTAGAGTCTTTGCCTGAATTATACACTGTGTGCTGTTAAAGATAGGGATGCATCTGCCAAATTGTCAGCATACAGTCAGCCCCTTCTTAAAAAAACCCTTAAAAACCAGAACAATCCCTATACCCCTCTTAGGCATTGAACAAGGGTCTGACATTACTGATGAGCATCATAGAGCACAACCTTGTGTGTAGGGCACATAGTAACCAAGGCACTGCTGTCACTCAGGCTGCCCAGCCACCCTCAGGCAGTGTTTATGTTAGGTGAGTTCCCAAACTGCAGTACACAGCAGTTACCTCTAATGACTGGGAACTTATGCCCTTATTGTTGTTTCAGTTTGGAGTTTTTCTACTTGCTAATGGACCTTTATACCAATAAAAGAAAACCAATAACTATGAGTCTGTTTGAGTTGCTGTTACATAAAAGGGTGGGAGAAAGTGAGAGGTGACCCCCAAAGATGGTGATCACTGGGAAGATGGCACTGGGACATAGAGAAAGAATCAAAAACTGGCTAGCAAGTACTCAGGAAAAAAAAAAGTGGGACTGGGGGAACTGGATGAGAAGGAATAGAAGGGAAGTGGTAAAGAAATGTGTAATGAAGGACAAGGAAAAGTAAGAAGAAAGCCACATCAACAGGATTAAGCAGGACAGTATGCTGATCAGTCTCTGGATGACAAAACTTAATTGAATACCTCCCTAATAGTGTTTCCATGTGAGCAACTTCTGTAGTTGCCACAAAGGTGCTAGCTTTTACAAAGGGGAAGAGTAGTCTGCCATATAAATGGAAGGAGGACTGGTCCATGTGGATGAAAATGAGAAGAGAGATGTGGTCATTCTGATTAGTCCCATGCTAAAGCTGTTCAGCATATGTGTGTGTGAACCTTTTGCCTTTTTGACATTATCAGCAGATACTACTGAGTGCTTCTGAAATATTCATCTGCAGTAGCACTCAACAGAAGGTGACAATCTCAAACTGCTCCCTAAATTACATATAATGAACTTTCCTAATAAAAAAGACTTAACAAAAGGAGGCAGCTGGCTTAAGGAGAAGGTGGCAGATGAAGAGAACACAATTCAAAGAAGTGTTCACACATTAAGGAAGTAATTTTAACAGGCTTTCCCCAGACTGTAAGTGGGAATTGAATTATACATTGCATGTAAATGTCAAGTGACAATAATATCTTCTGAGTTAAATCAACCTTGCAACCTCTTTCCTATTTTTCTTCAGATGAATAAAGTTTAACTTGTGATTTCCTTACTAATCATCTTAGTAAGTAGTGGGTGAGTAGACATTTACTGCATGGATAGATTAATGTGACATTTTCACAAGACTTCATTTTTTGAAGTTTATTACTTGTGGGTGTGGATCTAATTCACAGCTGTTTTTGAGAGAATTAGGTGTGCCATAACTCATTCAAATTCTATATTTTCTTGGTATTTTTAGATTTTATCCATGCTTTGGTAGAGGTGTGTAGTCTGGTCTGATGTCTCAAGGTAATCGAGGCTTCTCCACTGAATATACTTATGTGTACACACTTGGCCAAATCACCTTTATAGAAAAACAGATTTTAAATGAAACAAAATTCAAAAACATATCAGTATAAAGAAGAGAAAATTCTCTGAAATAGTGCATGTTAGCCACACAAATCTCAACCATAGTCCTATGGTTCTGAATTTAATTTATTTTAATAACACAATGACTAATAGCTATGTCATAGTTTACCAGTTCTGTTTAAGTTGAAACAGAGGCAACCTTTTACTTCTTATCTGGTTACAGAACATTTTTACATTCAGTTTCAATTTATATTCCTGTTTTTCTGAAAACTACCCTTTGAGAAGCCATGAGGCCCCTCAAAGCTCCTTCTTTCCTACTATGGACAAAGATAACAGTATTATATGAAAAACATGCTGAGACACCATCATCTGTGGTCTACTGTAAGCCATCAAACAATTCCTGTTTCCTCTCAAAATCATAAATATTTGTGTGTGTATGCGAGACCTAGGCAATACAGACTTGCATTGCTTTTTTTTTTTTTCACAGAGATATGCATTTTCCACATGATAAGAAAGTGGCAGTTCCTTGTAATATGACAATTTTTATATGAATTTTGTGGGAAGTGAAATTTCAGCAGTGGAAAGATTTAGCTCTGTCACTTAACCAGCATTCAAGCAGCGGAATGAATGCCACATACCAGCAATTCATGCCAAAAAGAGGAGATCTGCCAATTCACAGAAGAGGTTTTATGCAAAGGAAGCCTGCTAGAGGCAGAAAGAAACGCTGGTTTTCATTACACTTAAAGTTTGTGTGCAGTCTTTGCCTTTGCCTTGTCTGTGTAAGAGGATTATGTGGTTGGTTTTTTTTTTTGTGTCGGGGTTTTTTTCAGTCATTTTGAGGAATTATGGGCTCTGAAAGCAGTAGCTTTAGTACTGTGGCATGGTTAGCACTTCAAGTGCCATATTAATATGTGATTCACACTGAACTGGATGTTTGCTTGGGGGACATCACCTGACCTTTGCTTACATGAGACACTGGTTTTCTAGATTCCTTCAGTTTAACCTTGGTTGTTTTCTGTCTGTCAGTTCTCTTCAGCAGAAACTGGAAAATATCCAAAGCACATGGAAGTATCTGCATTTGCAAAAATTAACTTTGGAGATGATACTCATATCAATTTCAACTAACCTTCACATTTCTGAGACACTTACAGAGCAGTGTTTCTGATTTTAAAACACCAACCTTTCTATTGTCAGCAGTATATAATGAATCTGAATTGTCTTTTGTTTATTCATTTATGTGTATGGACCAGTGTCAGCTCTGTTTTAAGAGACTTCACTGCTTTGTTCACAGTGGTGCAAAATGTGGAGTTGCTGCCAGCCAGATTTGTCTCAAAAGCTGCCTATAAAACTGGATTGTTTTCCCACCCTGAGCTTGCTGCTCAGCTGCAGTACAGCCAATGCCCCAGCTGGTTAGCAAAAGAGCAGCCATGCTCTGTCTGGGGCTACCAGTAACCTTCTCTAAATTCTGAAGTCAGGAATGCCAAGGGTTGTAGAAGCAGAAATATCAAAATTTAGATTGGGAGGCTGTGTGGGTTCAGAGAAAAAAAGTGTTTTTAAGCATCTAATCAAAACACTGGGCATTGAAAAACCAGACATATTCTGGCATTTTTCCTCCCCCATCTGTTTCATTTTGGGTTGGTAATGTTAACATTTAAGTGCTTGATGAGTGTTCGTTTGTGTCTGCATGAAGCTGTTGCAGTTGGTTGTGGAAGCTTAGCTTGGATTCTATGGGGTTTTTTTGTGTGTGAATGTAGCTATGACCACTGAACTGCGCTGAAATAAGACACTGATGGATTGTCTTGGAGTTAGGGGATTATCTTGGTCTTACCTTCCTGTTTGATGTGTGTTCTGTTGCTTTCCCTTGTACTAGGGAAAGCACACAGCAGCCTGCTCGTGGGGCTTTGCAGAGAGCAGGTCCCTGAGCTTTGGTGGGCACTTCAGTGGTCACTTGGCTTTGCTGAGCACTTTGTGCACAGCAGCAGGGCTGACCTGTGTGCAGTGAGGGTCTGAGGTGAGACCTGTGCACGACAGAGCCCTTGGCCGCTTTGGGAGGTGACAGTGCCATGTCTGTCCCAGGTCACGGAGCCATGTCTGGCCAGCTCACTGCTTATGCACCATGTGCCTCCTGTTTCCTGTAGTGCCATGAGTCTCGTCCCTGCAATTGGATTTCAGCTCAGATGTAGCTGCACCAGACTCAGAAACTATGGTAGCTTAAGCCCAGAGCCAGTACAGCTACATTTACTGAAACATTACAGTGATTAAATAAGCTCTGATGAGCGCTTGTTAGCTCTGAGCTAGGCTGCCTCCACTTTGGGACAGAGAAGTAATGTTTCTGAGAATTTCAAAGGTCTTGGGTGAAAAGGGATTGTTTTCCTATCTTACTGATTTTTTTTTTTCTGAAAAGTCTTTCCAACCCATTTCCCATTTCTCCTAAATGGAGGAAATTCTAAGTAATTACTGCATTTACTTTAATGAAGGTAGTCCTTGAATGAGCTTCTCTAAGATGAGAAATATAATTGGTTCATTAACAGAAGCAAGGTTTTTCTTGAGAAAAACCTAATGGTATTATTTACTGCTGGCTCATAACAATCATGCCTTTTATTAGAGACAGACTTGCACTTCACACTAAAATATTTGTTTTTCACCTGTCAGTGCAATTTAAAATATGAGAAGAATTGAGTTTTGGCAAGAAAAAACATTAATACAGTTGACTTGTAAATAAAAACTGCGTGGATTATCTGTGTAGAATTCATAATGTGCCAGTAGAGATCTTGAGTAATAGAGAAGAAATTGTGCTTAAAAAAGATCTAACAAGTTAGAAATTGAGACTTGAAGTTGTTGGAATAATAAAAAAAATATTTTGCTGATATTCATTTCCGGGGGAAATCATACATAAAGCAGCCTGTGAGTCTTTTATAGAACGGTAAAGACCCATTAAAAGCCTTGAAATGAAATTCTTCATTTTAAATACTGGTTTTACGAAGTATTCTGAGAGATCAAATAATAGCAATTACAAGGCCTTAACAAATATTTTGCTGTTCCTTTTAAGGGAAAATATCTCAAGAAAATTTTTCCCAATTTCCAATGTTACCTTATCAAGTTCTGAGAGGACAAATTGGGTAGAAGAAGGACAGCACTAAACCTCTTATTTTTAAATATTCCCAGCCCTCACATCTCTTGTTCTGAGGAAGGCAAGGTCAGCAGCAGCTTGGGGCACTGAACCAGGCTCTATTGTGTGGTGCAGACATGCCCATGCTTCCAGAGGCAAGAAACATTCTGTTAGTCATAGGAAAATTCTTTCCCATTAAAATTAGTTGTAAATGTTGTTTTCAGCCTTAGTTTCATCATATGTTAAAATCCACTGGGAAGAGTGTGTATGTGTATTTGTAAATATATTATATATATATATATTTATATTATATTTGTATTTTATATATATTGTAAAAAATATATATATACAGGGAAGGTTTTTTATTTACTTTATGAGAGATTGGTCAGATTTCTTTGAGAAGATAATGTATGCCTTGTGCTTACTTTGAAAATACACAGGTGTGGTTCCTTTACCTTCTTCTTGGCAAACAAGTTGATTTAGGAAGTTCCCCCCCCCATCTCCACCCTGCTACAATTTGCTACTCCCTTAATTGTACTCGTACAACTGTTTGAATATCTGCACTTCAGATTCTATTATTGGAATGGCCTGGGTTTGGAGGACAGATTGCTATTTTTAACTTGAATTGTTTCATTAATCCAATTTATAGTGTGACCCTATGAAAGACTGTATTATCCTGTCTGATGGGCAGCAGAGGAGGAACATAAGAGCAACATCAGGGATGAGTGCCTGGGGAAATGACCTGTGAAACTCACTTTGTTGCCAAAGAAAATGTATGTCAACCTCAGCCTTGGTGTTTTCTTGCTGCTTGTCTGTCAGTATAACTTGTATTTCTGTTCTTCTTGGGCTTGTGTTGTGCTGATGTTGAGGAATGCTGAGTTACTCATTTGCTGAAGAAAGAACTGTAATTCTGGATGGATATCACAGTAGTGCCAGGAGACTGGTGTAGAATTATGATAGTGCAGAGCTTGAGTTGCTTCTCAAAACTATTGCATCTTGTAAATGCTTTATCTTCCTTTCAGTGCTTCTGCTTACTAGTTATATTGTCTTTGTTAACTTTAAATTGGTCTTTCTGCAAAATGAAGTAGGCATTTATTGGTAAAATAAAAATTAACCTCACCATGACCTTGGAATTTAGTAAGGAGAAAAGAGATGCTGGTCAAGGGCTGGTCCCTTGTCAAAAGGGCAGGAAATAGTCTGGGAATTGTACAGGCCTTAGTGTTTAGTCAAGCAAAATGCCATTTTTGTTTGAGAAAATTGTGTGCATACTACGTGTCTTCATGTCTTGGTGCTGCATGTGGCATCAAGTATAGAGCTTACAATAGCAAAAAATATATAGACATCTATAAAACTATTTTTCTGTTTCATAGCAAATGTTTACTTCTATGAGAGTTTAGTTTGTGTCTTTGTATTACTTGTGTCTCAGCCTAAATTAAACCATCTCTATTTGTGTTGAATAATATTTTACTTTGGATTTTATACCGCAAAGCAAGTCAGCACATGTTGGAGTGTTTTGCTACACCATATTCTGTGTGAGAACCCTGTTTATTTCATTAGCTCAGCATAGTGTCATTTGGTGTTCCGAGATAATGCCAATTCTTTACATTGCAGTCTGAATGGGTGTCATGGTTGATATACCTGGTCAGATAGATCATTGCTACTGCTCTCATGTCTAAACTGGGATCTTTATAGCTTTTTAGCCTTCCCCTGGTAGTCTGGAGAAAAAAAAGTACTGTAACAAAGTTGTTTTCAAAAGCACTGTTGGCCTTGTTCTGCTGATGATGGAGTTTAAGGGAGTTTCAGGTTGAGGAAAAGTGTTGTGATTATTATAGAATCATACAGTTAATTTCAAAAGTGGTTAGTAATGCCAGGTGCCTCAGTTTCCCTGTGGCCACTCTGAAATGACTGCTTTCAGAATGTGTGCAACACCCACTCACTGGAAATACTGGCCCCCTGAGATGTTTCAAACTGGGCACTCAGCAACTGGGATGTTTCAAGGTGGGTGTTCAGACCATGCATGGTCTATTTCCATTGAAGTTCTGGTTCTCTACAATGTAATGTACTTGGGTTTCTTTTCCATGGGATTGGTAGGAGTTTCTTGGGCCACTGACTCTGTTCCTATTTCAAACAGTCATAGCCTACAGGGAAATGGTTTGTAACACAAGACAAGGGTTTTTTCATCAGGCATGGTTTGTTATCTAACTGACACTCTTGGCTCAACTGACTTAAAAAAAAAAAAAAAAAACCTAAGCAAAGAGGAACAGATAATTGAAGATTTCTTTCCCATTACTTGGTGGATAAAACAAATGTTTAAATCCAGACTAAAAGCACAGTCCTTTCTTTCCTAAAATACAACCTCAGAAGACATTACTCAGGAACAGGAAAATGCTTGACCTAAATTCAAGTATTGCAATTTAATTTGCAGTTTCTTAACACAAGCCCAATAGAAAATAAGATGAAACTCTAAAAATCACTCACAATGATAGTTCTGGTGCTACCTGTGTTCTTGTTCTCTGTGCTAGTCTTTCCTTTACAAGTACTGCTAGTCCTGCCTCACAGTCTCCTCTCAATTTTGCTCCTCCTGCTTAGATTTTTTCCTTGGTAGAGTACTGGAAATTCACATTCCAATTCCTTCTTTCCTTGAGAAGACTTGAACTCACTTAAACCATCTTCCAGAAAAATGGCTTAGAGATGAGGTTGTTGAATATTGAAGAATGTAATGGAAACCCAGAATGGCTGAGGATGGAAGGGACCTCTGGAGGTCATCTTGCCCAATCCCCTGCTCAAGCCAGCCCACCCATCTAGCGTAGGTTTCTCTTTCTGTCACTCATGTAATTTCATTTTGTGACTCTGGTGTGTAGGTGGAAGTATTGGTCTCTAAAATCATGCACGCTCAGTCTCTAACTCTGTGTGTGTGTGAAAACTTTCTATGCAGAAAGAGTGGTTTTATGACGGAAATATGGCTTCAAATACCCTAAAGCTTAGTTAAGGCATTTCCTGACAAGTTGGAGATTTCATTATGACTAGCTTCAGCAGTAAGTAACTTCTGACTGTTACATGGAGGGAAATTTTGCAATTACTGCCCCACATTCCCCTTTACTCCACCAATTGACATTCCCTGTATGGTTGTTGCTCCTCTTATCAGCAGTAATTTTTCTTCTCTTACAAATTGCAGTGGTTAGTGCCCTATCCAGACAGCTTCATGGAGATTTTTTGGGTATTCTACTTTCATCCATTTCTCTATGTGAAGATACCTGCATTCAGGAGATTAATTTGATTTTCTCCAGTTTTTTGCTGTTCCTTTGTATGGCTTCTCATTTCTTTTAGTTTAGAATTTTCTGTATTTCTGTTTAGAATTTCCTGTAGGCTGCTCTTTTTGCAGCCTAATAAGTAAAGTATGTTGCAGGTCAGGGAAATGAGATTTTGAAAGAAATCTTTGATGAAAGTTTTCTGAGGAGCTTTGTATCTACAGGAGAAAAAGTGACCATGTACCCTCAGTGCTGCAGAAGCAATCAGTCTCCTCTTAAGTTCCTCTTGGTCTGTATAGTCTGGAGTGCTGTGGCAAGCTTCACTCCTGTGTAGACAGAGGGGGGAGATGAGACAGTGCTCTCCTACATAGGTTTGTGTCCTCTCACTGCTGAACATCACTAGTGTCTTCTCCAAGTGTGTTGTCAATCTGTTCTTAAAGAGTATGTGTTGGTTAAGAGTTTTTTCAAGATCTACTGTCCAACTTGAATTATCAACAGTTTTGAGTAGACCCAGTAGAACTAGCGGCACAGAGGGTAGTCTTAGCACTTTTGGATTTGTAAATGAAGGGCTTACTAAAAAGGACAGCAAAAATATTTCCATTTTATCTTGAATTGAGACTGTATTTTTTCCTCCAAAAGATGGAACTAAATCAGGGAGTCAGAGAGCTTGTGTTCCTCTGCTGTCAGCAGTAACTTGAAACTTCCTGGCAAAGTGTATTTTATCTGCTGCTGGGGCATATGAAGACAGCTGCCTACTACCACTGTTGCTAATGGCTCAAGTGATGGGTGTTTGTGTTACAAGTGTTTTAAAAGTCTGAAATCTACATTGAAAATTTCCAGGCAATGGTATAACATTCCTCTTCTGCCTTGAATCATGGGAAAATCAGCATGTAGCCTTGAATTTCAAAACAGACTAATACGTTGTGCCAGAGGTAGAACTGACATGTCCTGCTTTCTTTAAATTGAAATTTTGACTTTTGTTAGCAAATAATACAAAGATATGAAAGTATGTGTGTATTCATCTTAAATCCACATTGTCTGTGCTTTAAGCATTCATTTTAAGTACATTTGTATTTGTAAGTTTGGAGCCTTCCTGTACTTTCATGGTATTCCAGGCTGTTTTGTGTTTAAGATAGTCTGCAGTGGAAGCAAATGCTTGTTTTGATTGGTGTGTACTGGCTGCAGCACAGCTGTAATACCCTAAATAACAAATACTGATGTGGTAACTTCTGCACAGAAAGAGGTAGTTGTGAAAAATCTTCAGAAATTCTGCTAACTTGTGGATGTGTACAGGAAACTAAAGTAAATATGAACTCAGATTTTAGGAAATGCAAGTTTTGGATAAATTTTAGATGAGTGTTACTGTAGGATGTATTAAATCAGTGCTGACTGGACTCTGTTGTTGCAACTTCAGTTTTAACACTGTGAGTTCTTAATTCATGACTTAGTCCTGACTGATTATGGTTTAAATTAGCATTAAGGCACCTCAGTGTGATTGGTCTCTTCAGAAGTGAGAAATTGAATGCTTGCTGGTCACTTTATGCAATTTTGTTCTTTAATATTTAGGGAGACTTTTCAGAATAATATCCCTGTTTCCATTATAATAAGAGATCATAAAGTCGTACAAGCTGAAATTCATAACTGCAAACTGCATATTCAGCCAGCTAATTTTAACATGATGCACATGGGCCTTTGAAAATGAAATTATGGCCTTGAACTGGGCTTTCTGTGAGTAAAAAATGTAATATTGCAAAATGTATAATCTCTGAGTGGCGAGGGAAATGACTTGTGAAGAAATGCTTACTAAACTCAACATATTTAGCCTAGATAACAAGGAGACTACAATATGCACTTCAGTGGTATTTTGTGGCAGTAGCTGAAAGCATATGCAGACAGTTTGGAATGCATTCCTTAGATATGAATTAGAAATAAGATTAGGATAACTTTTGATTAGATAATAGAAAGGCACTCATCCAGCACTTACAAAGTGTTTGATTTTGGTGTTAAGCTGGGTTGTTGGTCTGCAGAGTGCAAGGTTTGAGTATTTTGGAGAGCTGTCTGGCTTTGTAGCTGGAGTCTGGCTGGAGGGTATTCAGCAGTCAGTGTGCTCACGGTCTGCTGGAAGAGAGTCAGTGCCTTGAATCTCTTTACCATGGATCTCCACTGCCGCCCTCACATCTGAAACAAAAGCAGCAGCAGGGCTTGCAGAGTGAATAACAGACAATGCCTTTTGAATATTTCAAAAGACTGATGTAATTATTACATTTTAATTATTTTTGATACTGTAGTGCTGCTAAACCAGTGGTTGGTTGGACTTGCGAGAATGAGTTGTGGGGATGGTGTTGAGGAGAAAAAAGTATTTTCTAATTTCTTGTTCCTTAGTGAGATCAGGTCAGATGGTGTGTTCTTATTAACCTATGGTGTAGTCTGTTGTAAAGAGACCTCGAAGGTGCTGGGATCCCTGCCTTGGTGAGCTGTAAAACTTTACACCCCCATACAGTCACCCACAGTTTCTTATCATGGTGCACCCAAGCTCTGCCCTTCACCTGCTCCCTACTAGGGAGGGGCAGAAATGCTCTTGGCTCTTCAGGGGAAGGGGAAGCAGAGGAGCCTTGCACAGCAGGCTATTCTGTGTGTAATGTAGAACAATGAGAGTTTTTAAAAGGCAAATAGAATAGCTTGTAGTGTAAGTTTTCTTTTAAATCTTGTTTAAGAGATGGGGAGGTAGGTGGCTGGGTACAGCATAGTAGACTTTATGAATTTACTCTGTGGATTGAACTTCAGACAGAAAATGGACTGTAGTATCTGTCAGTGAGCAGAAATAGGGTATGGACAACAACTGACCTGTACGCAGTCAATCAGATCTATCTGTATGTCCATAGTGCCTCCAAGGGCAGGATATGATTGTGTGTTAGTGATATTAGTGTGTTAGTCAGCAATTTCCCAGGGTGTGTGTAACGTGTGAAGGAAAAGCATCAGGGAGATAGCAGGGAACAGCCCTGAGACTTAAAGCAGGCTGGTGGATGGGTGGAATGGTCAGTACAGAAAGAATGTAGAGCAGGATGTATTTGGAGATAATGTCCCTCTTGCCGAGATGTGTTCCACCTGTTTGAGCTTTATTTTAATACATCTCTCAAGTTGCATGCAACAGAATTACTCTTCACCTAAAGTTATTTTTATACTATTAGGAAAGACAGCATTTGTACAGCTCTCTTGGCATTTAACAACGCACTTCTTTTCCCGTAAAAAAAAATGTAAAATATTTAGGCCACTGCAGTTTCTTTGAATATGATTCATTTTGGCCATGGGAGGAGAATGACAGTTATTTGCTACACAAACCTTTCCTGTGATTCATGGAGTGTCCTTTGTGTCAGCCTTGAAGGAGGCACTTCATATGCTTCGTAGCAGGAAGGAAAAATAGTGTGATCATAGTTACCAGATAGGACATGGAAACTGGGTGGGAGGGAAGGGAAAGGGGAGAGGGAAATGCTGATTATTCAGAAGAAAGTTGCAGGAATGCCGAGATTCTGTCTGCAGTATCCATTAATCTGCCTAATGAAAAATGGATACATACCAAGCCTATATGTAATTAAGGGAAATGTCACGTCTTTAATTGTTGTGCTCACAAATAGCACAGCTTATTATGTAACTTCTTTTGTGTATCTTAGCACTTTTCCTTTGTCTCCTTGATCCGTCACTGTTTCAATATGGTGTGACTGTTTCAATATGGTTTCTATCTCTGAGTGATGTGTTTCAGATTTTGCTCCCAAACTGATGGCCATATACAATTGTGTCAGCTTTCTGCAGAGATAGGTTTTTATGTTCTAACATAATACAGTTAGCAACTTAAGCAATGTGCCAGATTGCGAGAGCAGAAGACATTTTCCTTTCTTCACAAAAAAAAAAGTAATTTAAAAAGTGGTACTACAATTCTCTTCCTAAAAGTAGCAGCACAGATTGGCTACTTAAGTGCTTTTAAAGATTGCTCCATCGAATGACAGCCCCTAATGCTGCATGGCAGACTTTGGGGCTCTTTCACAGAGTCTAGCTGCTTCCAGCTGCTTTCTCTATACCTGGAAACTGCAGGATAGGAATAAATGTGAGTAGCAGAAGTGGAAACATAGGTTTCCTAACTTCCTGATTTCCTGCATGGATTCAGGGCTTGTGGCTGGCTGTCCTCCTGCAGTTGGCAGCATTTGGTGTGGTATATGCAGCTGTGTCAGGAATATACAGCTGTGGCTGTTCAGCCTTACAGCATCTGCACAGGGTCTTTATCTAAGCAGATGTACAGCAACGTTAGAATGGGAAAGCAGAGGTGTAGAGATGAAAGGAGTGGAATTAGGAGGAGTGCAGAAGAGAATAAAAGTAGATATGAATTACTAATCACATGACCTGTGTTAATTGATTTTCCCTGGCAATTAGAATTTTACTGCTTGAATCACAAATGCTATCCATTCTTCCATTATTTCCTGTGTTATAAAATGCTAGCTTTGTTTTGATTTTCCTGTAGCTGTGTTTATTGGGGATAAGAGGTCTAATTATAGCTGTGAACTATACTGTACTGAGAGGGCATTTAAGTTTCTTCTGACTATTTCTGAGGCAATGTGATGAGTCATGAAATACAATTTTTGCAGAAAATATCCTGATTGCCTAATGACTAGGTGTTGGTAGATGAAATTACACATACTCTCTCTTGTTCACATGAAACCAGGGAAGTGTCTTTCTGAGTAAGCTGTTTGTTCAAGTTACCCAAGAAATGTCAAAGATTACATATGCAAAATGAGAAAAAACAGTGTATGTTTATGTTTGAGTAGCTTGAAAACACCTGCTGAGACTTAAAAATGCGTTAGATAGTCTCAGCATGAATGCTTGTAAATAAAACATTTGTGAAGAAAAAATGCTGCCTGAAAATAATACAACCGGTCACCCATGTTCCACGTATTTTATTTTGCAGATGATGAAGAAGATGTTAACAATATGGAAGAAGTCATGTTAGAATATGCTAGAATGGACAGAGAACTTAATCATTATATAAAAGCATTTGAAGAAACCATAAATCAGGTAAATTATCTCTTTTCATTAAGTTATTAAAACATACCCTTATTTAAATATTATCTTTTAAAAGACACAAATGTTACATTTAAACAATACACAACTGGAAAGACATTGGCAGGTATAAAATACTGAAGTTGCCAGTACAACTCTAACTTTTTTTCCCCAGCTTCCTACAGGGTGGCAGAGGTTTTAACTTTCCCCCGCCAAACCTGCAGCGTTAGGAATATGGGTAATGCTTTGGGAAGGATTGAGGACACTGTGCTTAAGACACCCTACTCTCAGGTGATACCACCTCTGTATTGTGAAAGATGGAAGTGCGGCAGTTGAATTGAGGAACGAACTGATGGCTGTGGCTGCAGAGAGCCGAGGTTTTAAAGCCTGCTTCCCACTGCCTTCCTGCCACCCGCCTTGGCTGCTGCGTGTAAAGGGTGAGCTGGCGGATTGCTCGCTCAGTGAACCAGGGCCTGGCTCTGCCCGTGGACAAAGGACGGACAAAGGACGGACAAAGGACGGACAAACTCCGGGCGCGGCGGCGGTGCTGCCAGCGGCCGCCAGGGGGCGCCGCGCCCGCGCGCTGCCCGTCCCGGGCTCGGCGCGTTCCCGTCCCGGGCTCGGCGCGTTCCCGGCCCGGCGGGAGCGCGCGGCGGCTCCGCGGCGGAGCCGGGCCGGGAAGGGGCAGGTCCAGGGCGGCCGGACCTCGGTTTCAGGGTCCGTCGGTGCCGGGAGAACTCAAGTCCCTGAGCAGTGTGTGTCTGCACAGAGGCTTCTCGGTGTCGGTTTTCTATGGATTTCTCTAGAAAGGCACAAGCGCATCCCTGATTTCCCTTCAAGGTGGGAAGTCTGTGTTTCAAAATGTTAAGGTAGTGGAGCTTTTCAATTAAACCCGCCTTGCTGTTATCTTGCTATTGCTTTTTGTTCTTGTAAAAGCAGTAAAAGGAGAGCAAAGCAATGCATTTCCCACTACTTCTGTTGAGATGCCTACATGGTTTTTCTCTTTTAGAAAGGTTTTCCTTTAATTTTTTTAAAATCATCTGATCAGATGCTTAACTGAAAAATCTTCATTCAGATAATTAAATAGACATGTTTAAAAGGAGTTAAAAACTATGTCTACATCAGCAAGTGTTGGACAGCAGTAAATACAGGCACTGTTCCCCATGTAGTCTTTAAATATACATTTCATTTCAGATGTCACCATAATTGCAGATCTCCTAGTTTATATTGGGTGGTTCAGAACTTTTTCCTTTTATTTGGACTATTCGTGATTTTTAAAGCTTTCCTAGTAAATTGTAACACAGTCCTCACTGTTAGAGACTAGTGATATGTATCCAGACTTGAGCAAAACACGGTTTATATTTTGATTATAAGCCAATTAATAATTGATGTGTTATTGTTCTAATAGGAATTTCAAGTAATTTTAAACAATGACTTTTTAACTTCTTTCATTATTTCCATTTATCAGCATTTTTTTCGAGTTTAGGACTATAAAGAGCAAGTCTGTGCCTTCACCAACAAAGCACTCAAGTCCTGTTTACTTCAGATGCATCACTCGTGATATTTTAAGTGAAGCACAGGTGCAAATGCTTCACTGAAGTGAAGGTATTTTTGTTGGTTTTGGCAGAGCAGTGATACATTTGTGATTTTTAGGATTGAATTCAGCAGTATCAGAATTCAGCAGATTGAATTCAGCAGTGATACATTTGTGATTTTTAGGATTGAATTCAGCAGTATCTGTTATGTGCATATCTGTGCTGTTGTGCAAAAAAATACACCTGGAAGGGTTAGTTTTCCTTTCCCTCTCTTTTTTTCTCTAATGCAGCTTCTTTGTGTCATTAAAACAAGCTCATTTCCTGTTATTTCAGTCCTAAGGTGTTAAAAATGCAGCTCCAAGATATTTAACATGTTTTACAGTCTACATGGATTATAAATTTGGTAATGGCTAATCTGTTAGCCTCTAGCCACATTTCTCCTGTCTCTGCTTCCTACTTCACTCTAGGGAATTGTTTGTCCTTTCCCTTTCCAGCATCCAGAACAAACCTCTGTGAATATGAGAAAGAAATGTATATAACTTCTGCTGTAGAACAATCTGTTCTCTGAAAAATAGCAGCTCATACTTTATTTTGGGGGCTAGCTGCATGCCATGCCTCTGGAGCTACACTGCCCATCTCCAGTTACCTGTCAGAGGCAGCTTACAATCTGCTTCTGGGAAACAGATACTGTTGCTGAATTTAGGGCTGCACCTGGAAGTAGCTGTAGAATAGCTTGGGTTTAAAATAGCCTCCACTGACTTGCTCCCTGGTTCCATCTGAATTCCTTACCTGAGGGCTTTCTCTGGGGAGTTGCAGCAGGTCATTAATTTTCACAAGCAGACTGTTCTTCATAGACAGGATTTGTCTCCAGCTGTAAAACACATTTTATCTGATTATTTTATAAGTTTGTACGTTGATGATTTTTCTGGTCTGTAGTTTCCTCATACAGCAGTGAATCTGAAAGTACATTATAGTCTGTGTTTCACCTTCTAACCACCTGCTTCTAGTGAAATGTCCGACTGGAATTTAGTCAGATAAGAGACAGCAACAGTTAAAATTCCTGATATATTATTTTATTATGTGTATCTTTAAATGGCATTGACAAAAAGGTGTTATTGTACAACCAAAGGATTGTAATGTAAATAACTTTAAACTAGCATGAGCTATAGTCACATGTTTTCTCAAAGCCAGTTTTTTTGTTGATTTAGGCTGCAGTAGGTGGAATGCAGAAGGTGAGACATACCAGCATCCTCTTCTGGTTGAATCAGCAGCCTGTTGAGCAAGAAGTGAGCAATTGAATCACAGTGTTTCCAACAGTAGGCTGTGGGAAATCCTTTGTCTGTGGAAACTCCCTGTGCCACTGGATTTTCTTGTACCTGTGTAATGACTGGACTTCTGTTGCTGCTTCTTCTTTCATTTTTAATGGGTATTTTTAAAAGAAATTAGCCAATATTCAGGTCCTTACCATGCAAAGTCCAGACAGTACTCTTAGTGTAACAATGAAAGACTGATGGAGCTGCAGTATCTCTTGCAGCTCTTGGCTCTTGGTTTCTGCAAGTTTACTTTTCCTGTACTGTCTCATGGTACTTCATTTCAACAGTTGTGCCTACTCCCTCACTTCTTCTCTGCTCTCTGGCTTAGCAGGGATGGTGGTGGTGGAGTGACCACTCTCTCAGCTTTTCAAGCATTTGGCTTCTTTGGGACTGTAAAAGCAGGGGTAAATTTTCTGAAGTCCCCAGACTTTTCTAGATAAAATGAATTACAGCGTATTATAGATCAAACTAGAGAACAAGGAAGGAAAAACTAACTTCTAAAGTCACATTATTCCCACCTCTCTTTTCTTCTCCTTTAGGGAAAGAGAACCTGTGCTATTTTATTTCATTTGCAGGTGACAGGAAATAGTTGAGTACAGTAATGGCATCTCTGGCAAGGATTGCTTAGTGCTTCCTTTTGCAAGTTACTTCTTTGCCAAACATCGCTTTGTCTGCCTTTTGCTAAACCTGAGTACTGTGACAGAATCAAATCCAAACCTTAGCAAGGTAGAAGAAACACAGAGGAGAGATACTTAAGAAAAAAACTGAGAGAAGGAAGCACTCAGAATGAGGAGAGGCAGATGAAAAAGTAAAGGACATGGGCTTGGAAAGTCTTGAAATCATGTAGACATATGGGGAAGAGACTGGTTGAAAGAGTGCTAGGAAGGAGGTGGTATTGAGCTGAAGAAAAGATGGAAATACTAGATGTTGCATTGGTGCTTGGGTTTTAGCCCTACTTTTAGCTAGAAAGCTAGAGCTTTCCCACATTGTTCTTGGTGAATCATATCTATCACTGTTAGTGGCTGCTGACATCTTTGTTTTCTGATTGTCCTGCATGGAGACTGATTTGAGCAATTATAATTGTAATTTAATTCAAAGTTAATTATAGTTTGAACCCAGGAGGTGAAATTAAAATGTTCTTTGTTGGGTTTTATCTGCAAAACTACTGCATACAACTGATGTAAGTGTATGTCTTGAGAGGATTTGAAGTCTGGATGTGTTGGTCATTTATGCCTGTGTGACTTCACACCTTGTCTAGTGTTCATTCTTCCTTTGCAAAGGTGAGGGGTGCACCATATTCCTTTTACAAGAGTGATTTTGTCTCAACAGGGTATATAGGAACTACTCTTAAAATTGTTATGTATTTTTGATAGTGGTTCTTCCCTTTAGACTAAGAAGGTCCTTGGAGTGTGAATAAGAGGGGATGTTTGTTCAACGGGTCAGTAATTTAGAGCAGATTACTTAGCACTGGGGTCTGTAATCTTAGTGGCAAACTGTGTAGGTTGTAATCCTGCAGAGAGATAATTCTCTTCAGTGATGTAGGTCGTATTCCAAGTGTGCAGCTTGTGAGTGATCTAAAAGCCTCTGCAGAAAAGTAAAGAATCTTGTTTTAAAACTACTGTACAGTTAAATTCATGGTCTCTGATTTGCAACCTGTGTAGCAGAATTCTAGTTTCCTCACTTAAAACTCATAGCATGATGCTGTGGTGACTTGGATGGTCTTCCTTGGTCTCATAAAAATGAAAGGGATGTAACACCTCTGTTAACCAGCCTCTGCCGGCACAACTTTGTAGGCCAGGAGTCCTATTGGAGAAGGTTCTGCCAATATGTCCAGGTTGTCTCTTTTGACAAAGCAAACTAAAGCAACAAAACACTTCTGCAGTGGTAGCTCCATTTGCAGTGTGGTCTTTGAAGGAACAGTAAGGTCAAGCAGAGGATGTGCTTCCAGCCAGCTCCCATCTTCATTGGCACAGCTATGGCAGCAGAACTGATGTGATGACCGAGTTCAGTGTATGTGGCAAGTGCCAGCAGGGTCATCAGTGGCTGCTGCTGCCTGTTAGAGACAGGGCTATGCTTAAAAATCAGATTGTCACTTAGTTTTCTGTAGGGATAAGTACCAGGAAGACTGTGAATCCCAAGGGATTCATGTGTTTTAGCTGATTCGGGACTCTCTGACAGTGACTGGCACTGTGATACTCATTACAGTGCTGTCAGTGAAACAATTTTTGACGTGGAACTTTCTAGTTTCATGGAACAAGCAGCCTTGTTTGGTGCTGACACTTTCTTAATAAGCACTTTGCTCTTCTTTTTCCCTTTTGCTACACTGTCATGACAGTATGTTTTAGGGCAAAATCCACTGATGATATCCATATCTGCAACTGTGACCTTCACTGTACAGCTGAGCTCAGAGCATTTCCTCTGACATCAGTGTTTCTTGATTCTGAAATATTGTCTGTTAGCCATGACAATTTGGGACCTTCTTTTTTTATCAAAAAGGTTCTCTGCTGCACAGAAATTGCTGAGGAAGGTCTTTATGAAGTACCTGAAGAATGGGTTTAGTGGAATGGTTATATCTTTTTTTGGGCTAGCAGGGAGAATAAAAGAACTCTTGTAGTATTTTGCTGCATTTATCCTGACTCTCTAATTGTAAAAGCAAGCAATTCTATCTTGAAATGCACTCAGAGCTTACTGAGGCATACCATCAGCAGCAACAAGCCAAACCCTGGTAAAAGATGTCATACCACTGCCAGTGTCTGAAGATTTTTTGAGAACTTGCTTCATCTTTAGAGGGTTTTTTTAAACAATAGATGTCCTCTTGGCCATTATTTTGGTACCTTGAATTCTAGTTGGAATTTCTCTTCTTGTTTACTTCCTATTTAGTAATGAAGCCACTTGGGACTGATCATTCATTTACAGAATAAGCAAAATGTGGGCACTGGATTAAATCCTTATAATGACTTGGGCAGGCTTGTAGAGGAAAATAATGTGACTCTATAATTATGCCTCTGTATCTGTATCTATATATATATATATACAATGCCACAGGACTTACTGAAACTTTTACAGGCAAGCTTATTTCTAGCATTAGCTAGCTATGGATTTTTTAAAAATATTTTAAAGTTTCTTCAGTACAATTTCTTTGATACAATTTCTAATCAATAATGTATTTCTTGCCCTGTCCTACTGCCATCTCCAAACAGTAATTCAAATAATACAGCACTGTTGTAGGCATGTTCTCTGCTCCCTACAGAAACTGGGACAAAGATGCATTTCAACACTTTTCTAATATTTACTTTATAATATTTGCTTTACTTTTTTCTGTGTCTCTATATATGTTGGGCTAAGCATTTGATTGAAGCCGCTTTTTTATTTTCCGAGAATTAGTGATCTATGTGTGTAGTTCTCTACAGTAATATGTTAGAGTCAACATTTGGTGAGCTGCAATTAAAATATTTTTTTTAGTGAGTAGCATATAAAGAAGTAAGAATAATGTTTCATTTTATGTGGGTTATATAGCACATCCTCAGTAGTGTGTCTTAGTGTGTCCTAGCAAGCATAAAAATGTGTACTGCTTTTTGGAGAATAAACCCTGGAAACTCTTGCATATGGACATAGGTTTGTTTGACTTAACTGTGGTTGCTTACATTGGCCAAGCTAAACATTTTCCTAAATATTTGCAGTGTCAACATTGTAGTTGCTGAAATGGCCCTTGGCTTGTGTGGGTAGGAGTGGGGCAGCGGGGGCCACAGCTGGTTAGCAGTGAAGATTTGGGTGGAAAGAAATGTTCTGGACCTGGGGCCACCACATGGAACTTGGACCTCTGTACATATGGTGGCAGCAGGGGTAGTATTAAGAACAAATGTGCCAAAGAAGTCCTGAGAACCACATGGTCATTTGAAAAGTGTGTTTGCTATGTTGGGCAGCAGTGCTGCCCAGTAGGTAGCAAACTAGCCTGCGATTAAGGAGGACTGGATGCTATTTTCAGGTCTACTAGCAGCTTGTGTGGTTGACCTTCACAAATTGTTTCACTGTGTAGTTTGGGCTGTGGTCCTGTGTTTATTAACACTGCATTTGTGCAGTTCCAAATCACCTGGTAGCACATGCTCATCAATTAAGCCAGATCACATGATACTGTTTATGCTGGCTGTATTCTGGCTGCAGGACAGACACTACCTGATGGAGCTTAACTGTGCAAAATTAGAATTGGCAGTGTGGGTTACACTCAGTTGGTGTGTCATGCAGCTGTGGTGGTTTTGATCTCATACAAGGCATCCTGAAACTGAATTTACCATCTTGCTCAACCACGATCTCAGTCATGTGGACAGCATCCCGTATCACTATCTGTAAAGAGATTTATATCTTTTTCTACCTGAAGAATTCAAAGCTACTTGAATTCAGTTTTTAATGGTTTTATTTTAACACTGAAGATTGCAATTGGCAGTCTGAACTTTTTCTGAAATTCCAGGAGGTCACACATAGAGCAACTAAAAGTCTCTGTGATTTGTATCCTTACTTTTCCAGGCAGTGTCTGCATTTCAGAGTCAGTGTGAGTTAACTCTGTCTGCTTTAGCCTAGCCTAGAGAAAGAAGATAAAATTTTGAAATGTAATGAAACTAGTAGGGGTTGAGGTAAAATAGCCAGATTTAAAAGCTATCTTAATCTCAGATAATGGATTTTTTTTTTTTGGTATGTGAAATTTATTACTTGAAACACTGGCGTTGTAGTTTAAGTTTCTCAGTAGTGAAAATAGTATTTCAAATTCATTGTCTCATTTAGAAAGCTCCTGCTGACAGTCAAGGATTTAAATCCTTGGAGCCAGCGGGTAAAGGTTGAGTGTTAAATCCTGGATGATTCTCAGCAGCATGAGTTTTTGCTTTAAATTAGTTTCTCCTGTTAATTGAACACACCCAAGTTGATCAGTTTCAGTGGGGAGGCAGTTTCTGGAATGCCTTCCATAAAATGTTTCCCTCCAAAGGTTGAGTGTTGTTTTAATTACTGTAATTGTTTCCAGAAATTATGTGTATATGTTGGATACTTTAATATATCTTCTCCAAAATTTTAAATGTTAAGTCACTCATTTAAAAACATTTACTTTTTCTCCTAGTATTTTTTTAAACTGATCTTATCAATAAAAATACTCAGTTACCCAGATTTTCCCTCAGCAAAATTCTTAGCAGATTTATAATGAATCACAGTTATGTTGCTTACAGCATTGACTAGATCACACTTTTTTTTGATGGCTGCTACTGCCATGAATTTGTTTCCATTAAAGAATTTCAGCTAAGAAGGAGTTAGTGGCAGGAGCTGCAACTCTCATTCCTAGCTTCCTCATAAATTATATTANNNCTAGCTTCCTCATAAATTATATTATTTGTGACTTTTTCTTGTTGAGCTGTTCATTACTGGGTGTAAGCAGGAGTGTGCATGGAACTTACTGTATGTCATTAGAATAGACCAAAGTCATACAGCTTTGTAGTATGGTTTCCTGTGAAAGTTTTCACTTTTACAGAACTGTGAATTTGGGACCTTTGCTAAAATGGAGAGCATTTCTTTGCTTTATTTTTTGATGCTGGGACTTAAGAGTAGCTTTTTGATGTTTATTTCATTAAATTGAATAATGGATTTCTCACAGTTCTTAACATGTGCTCAACCTGTGCTGCAAATGTCAAATTGTTTTTCTTTCTCATATTCCACATTGCTCCTGTTGAGGGAAGCTAGTGCTGTGATTTCAAAGCAGCAGCATGGCTTCTTTGTGGTTGTGATGTGCTGCAGTATGTAACCATGCCCTTTCCAGTACCTACTGAAATTTAAAAAAATAAAAAAAAATCTGCCT
>VYZP01074118.1:222-12191 GCA_013400635.1 Hypocryptadius cinnamomeus | reverse complement strand
AGTCTTTCAATTTGGGTTTTTTTTTTTTTTTTTTTTTTGCCAAAAGAAGCCTAAATATTTTCATGACTGATGGCAGGATACAAACTAATGTCAGAGCAGGAGAATAAATTTATTTCTTAGCAAGATAGGCACTGGAATAAATCAGTAAAATGGCCAAAGAATATTTCTGCTTCTAAAAGGAGATGGTTGAGTTTTAGTTACTGATAATTTGATTTCTGATTAAAAGATGTCTGCATATTGATTTTCCTTTTAGTATTCCAACATTATCACATTTTGGCATTTGGATTTTTTTTCAGCAATATTGTAAAATCCAGAGTATTTTGGCTAAAAAATTAAACTGGATACAGAACCTAAACAGAGTAAGGGACTGGTTTTCTGAATGCATTTTGAAAGATGCTTTTTTATTATTATTATTATTTTGTAACTAAACATTTGCACTTCAAAACCAAACCTCAGAGTTTCACCATAGCTTCTTAACAAAACAGACTCAGTGTATTGGAGTTTTTCTTGGCACAAAGCTGTATGCAATTAAGAGTTCCACTAGCTGGGTTGTTCCTGCCTGCAAAAATGAATAGTTTCTGTATGAGTTAAAAAAAATAAAAAGTAAAATAGAAAAAAAAGGAACTTACTCAGCAGTTGAAATATACAATAAAAATGTCACTGCTATCTTTGCTTTAATTATGGAGCTCACATTGTGATTATATTCTATTCCAGTTTGTCAGAAAATGAGACTGTAACCATTATTGTTAAGCACTGTAACATCTCTTCTCTTCACTGAGTTTGTGTGCCCTCATTTTTATTCAGTCATATTCAAACCACATCCTTTTCTCACAGGTTTGCAATAACTAGGACATTTTTCTAGCTCATTCTGCCTGTTATAAATGAATAGCCTGGAAAATTTCCTTCTCACTCCTGTGTTTAAAGGCACAGATGAAGGACAAAAAAATTCTCCTCTTCTGCCACTGTGCAGGAGGCCTTCCACTATCACAGCAGATCTCAGTGGCATATCCTGTGCTTGAGCGTTCACCTGATCTAGGAGAGAGTAGTCAGAGTGTGGCATATCCCCACAAAGACCTGGAAAGTGAGAAGAGACATTAAAAGCAGCTTGGAGAAAGCAATGCTGCCCATGGGTGTTTTTCCAGTGGCAAGGAGACCAAAACACATAGTCATCATAGTTGGAAAGAACTCCACTCCTGGTCTGAGAAGCTCAGACCTCAACTGGGTCATCTATAAACTGTGTTCCACAGTTAGGACTGTCCCAGGAAGAACCAGAGTTGCAAAACACCTCATCTGAGGAACCCTTTGAACTGAAAAGGTACATTTTTAATTCAAGTTTATAGGTTTGGGGTTTTTGTTTCTTGGGGTTTTTTGTTTGTTTGTTTTGTTTTGTTTTGTTTTGTTTTTTCTGTGTCCTACAGATCCTGTGTAGAATTTTGTCATTTGTAACTGTTGATGCCAAGCAATTTTTTCTATAGTGGGTGGGACAGTCACCTGGCGGTATTTATATAAAAGGAACAAAAACCAGCTGCACCAATGAATGCTTTCTAGAAGGTCAATCCATTCCACATCCATCTCGTGCCTGGATCACAGGCAGCTGCCTCTGAAAATGTCACAAGACTTCACTCCATCTGATCTTGACAGCAGAGAGCAGATAATCCAGGTCACATCTTGCCTTTGCCGTGCTCTGTGTTGCTACTGAGAAATGCTTTTTGAACAGCAGTTAGAAGATATTCCAACTGACTTCTGCTGGTTTTCTGCCAGACAACGTAGTTAGGACAAGTTCTAAATACTTGTCCAAATCATGACTATATTGTTGATTTTTGTTTCTAAAAGATGGAAATAATGCCTAAGTTTTAATAGGCTTGAAACATCATGTTTTGGCAATTTCAAAAATACTTTTTAAGTTCTCAACTGTTTTGTTTGGAATGTTTATGTATAGCACATTAAGATATAATATATCAAAACAAATAGAAACATCCAGCCCCAAAAAAGGAGTAGAGTACTGTTATCTTCCCTGAACATTTTATTGGTGGAAATACAAAATTCTGTACAAATCTCTATACTTATAACCTGGACTTTTATGTTTATTATCACAAACTAGCAAATTCTTCTGACAATAATGGGCAAAGATGGAAAAATGCACTTTTTATATTTATTTCTATTAGAGTAGCTAAAATGCTTATATTTTGAGTTTAAATAAATGTGAAGTCATAACAGATTAATAGTGGTGCTTAAAAAAAAAAAAATCCAAACCAACCAACCAACCGAAAAAAACCCCACCAAAACCTGATGTTTTCCCAAGTACGTCAAAGAACCCTAGAAAGGCATTTAACGATTTTCAGTACTTTTATAAATCTAAATAATAAATTTCCTTCTTCCTTCATACAGAAAGTTAACAAAAAATTCAGAAACATGTGATTTTGGACAGAAAAAACTTTTGGACAGATATTTCCTCCTCCAGANACATATATAAAAATATAAAAAGAAAATATATATGTATATATATAATAGCATATATAAATATAATATATTTTTAATATTTTGTTCTCAAATAAATGAGTCATTAAATAAATAAAAGTTTAAAAAAGTTTCAAAAACAGAAAAAAAAGATAAAAAGAAGATAGAAAAAGAAAATTGCAGCTCTAATGAGAACCACAGAACCATACAAAATTTTAATTCCCTTCTACACATGAGAAATCTGAAAACCAAAATAAGTTTCTTCCTTTAACAAAGAGTTTAATACACTAATCTTCTCTGTGGCCAGAACGCAGCAGCTTGCCCTATTCATGGACCATATCTCCCCACAGAAGAACCAAAACATTAGCTCTGGTGTCCTCACCCAAACTTTGAGTTCTCCCAGTGCCATTATTGCATTGGTTCTACACCTTTAATTTGGACCCAGCTGTACAGTGGTGCCCTGCTCTCACCAGACTTTGTGACAAACAACACAGCCTTTGACAAAGTCTCCCAAAATGTCCTTCTCTCTGGAGAGTGATGGATTTGGTGTGCTCTTCTAGGTGGATAAGGAATTGGTTGGGTGGTCAATGCTCCAAAGGCCTGATGGACATCAGTGACAGGTGGCATTGGAACAAGTGGTATTTAATGTCTTCCTTAATGACATGGACAAAGGGATCGAGTGCACTCTCCACAAGTTTGCAGGTGACACCAAGCTGAGTGGTGCAGTTGACACACCTGAGGGACAGGACGCCCTCCAAAGGACCTGGACAAGCTCAGGAAGTGAGTCCATGAGAAGCTCATGAGGTTTAACAAGACCAAGTGCAAGGTGCTGCATATGGGTTGAGGGATGCACCTGGTGTCAGCCCAGGCTGGTCATGAACAGCCCCAGAGCAGCCCTGCCCAGAAGGGCTTGGGGGTGCTGCTGGGTGAGAGGCTGCACATGCCCCGGCCATGGCACTCCCAGCCCAGAGAGCCAAACGTGTCCTGGGCTGCACCCAGAGCCCCGTGGGCAGCAGGGCAGGGAGGGGCTTCTGCCCCTCTGCTCTGCTCTGCTCANGTACGTCAAAGAACCCTAGAAAGGCATTTAACGATTTTCAGTACTTTTATAAATCTAAATAATAAATTTCCTTCTTCCTTCATACAGAAAGTTAACAAAAAATTCAGAAACATGTGATTTTGGACAGAAAAAACTTTTGGACAGATATTTCCTCCTCCAGAATGAGAACAAACACAGCAATATAAGTATTGTATTTCTAAATGAGAACAAACACAGCAATATAAGTATTGTATTTCTAAATATCTTAGCTGAAGCTTTATGAACAATTGTGCTTTCTTGATTATGCAATAGCTATCTATGTATCTTGACACTGAAGGAAAACAATTTTAGAATATATAGTCTTCAGCTCCTGGGCTTTTCCCTGCAGATGAAGGATACACAATTTGAATCCCATGTAAGTCANTGTCCTCACCCAAACTTTGAGTTCTCCCAGTGCCATTATTGCATTGGTTCTACACCTTTAATTTGGACCCAGCTGTACAGTGGTGCCCTGCTCTCACCAGACTTTGTGACAAACAACACAGCCTTTGACAAAGTCTCCCAAAATGTCCTTCTCTCTGGAGAGTGATGGATTTGGTGTGCTCTTCTAGGTGGATAAGGAATTGGTTGGGTGGTCAATGCTCCAAAGGCCTGATGGACATCAGTGACAGGTGGCATTGGAACAAGTGGTATTTAATGTCTTCCTTAATGACATGGACAAAGGGATCGAGTGCACTCTCCACAAGTTTGCAGGTGACACCAAGCTGAGTGGTGCAGTTGACACACCTGAGGGACAGGACGCCCTCCAAAGGACCTGGACAAGCTCAGGAAGTGAGTCCATGAGAAGCTCATGAGGTTTAACAAGACCAAGTGCAAGGTGCTGCATATGGGTTGAGGGATGCACCTGGTGTCAGCCCAGGCTGGTCATGAACAGCCCCAGAGCAGCCCTGCCCAGAAGGGCTTGGGGGTGCTGCTGGGTGAGAGGCTGCACATGCCCCGGCCATGGCACTCCCAGCCCAGAGAGCCAAACGTGTCCTGGGCTGCACCCAGAGCCCCGTGGGCAGCAGGGCAGGGAGGGGCTTCTGCCCCTCTGCTCTGCTCTGCTCAGACCCACCTGGAGCACTGCATCCAGCCCTGGGCTCCCAGCATGGGAAGGACAGGGACCTGCCGGAGAGGCCACCAAGATGATCAGAGGGATGGGGCACCTCTGCTATGAGGAATGGCTGAGAGAATTGGGATTGTTCTGCCTGGCGTAAAGAAGATTCTGGTGTCGCCTAATTGCAACCTTCCAGTACCTGAAGGGAGCCTAGAAAAAGATAGAGAGGGACTATTTGCAAATCACTTACAGTGACAGGACAAGAGGGAATAGCTTCAGACTGAATGAGAATTGGTTTACATTGGATATTAGGAAGAAACCCTTCCTGTTGAAGTTTTTAAAGCACTAGAAAATGTTGTCCAGGGAAGCTGTGGCTGTCCCATCCCTCAAGGCCACATTGGATGTCACGCTGACCAACCAGGACTAGTGGAAGGTGTCCCTGGTCATGGCAGGAGGGCTGGAACCAGGGGTGTTTAAGGTCCCTTCCCACACAAACCACTCTGTGACTCTTTGATTCTGTGATTCTCTATGTATTGTACTCAATGTAAAATAAAGACATGTCTACTACCATTATTGATTTTTCTTTTTAGCTTTGTTAACCTACTGCTGAGCCCAGTCTTCAAGTTACATGAAGAAGCTGTAGATAGTTGTGCTTTCTTGTTCTCACTGGTATTGAGTAACATCCTCTTGTGTTCATCTCACCTAACTGTATCTGGGAGACATTTACAGCACCATCCTTCTTTGAACACATGATTCTGAACCCTCTTTTACTCCTCAGACAGTGGCAGGAGCTGTTGTGATGCAATTTACACAGTCTGCTTTACATATATATTTCAGGGTGGAAAGAATCATTCTCTTGATGATGAAGGGACTCTGAGATAACTGAGTCAGAGGTGTCTACACAATGGACATCATCCAAATAAATGTTTGCAGTTTAGGTGTGGACTCCTACTAGCCAGAGTAAGAGGCTAGTTCCTCCTTTTCTGACCACTAGACATTCATTAATGTCCCTCTGCCTGACAAAGCTGCTCATCTGTGCTCCCCAGTCTAATTCACAATGGACTATGCCAGCTTAAACAGTGTAAAGAGTAGGTCTGTGCTAATGTGTTTCTTTTTGGCTGAAGTCTGTCATGGAGCACTCATGAAAATAGCTCAGTCATCAAAACTGCCTCCTAGGTGGTAAATGGAACATTTCAAAGTAACATTTTATCTTTTGATTATACTGTCATACAAAAATATTTATTTAATTACTTTTTCAGCAAAACACAACTTCCTCCAGAGAAAACTGTAGTGTACATTATATTTTCTGTCTTCTCTCTCATTTTCTGCTAATTGTCCAAATAATATTTGAATAATCCAAGCAGAAGATCTCAAAATATTTCCACAGTCATTTCTATGACTCTCAGAATAACTCCTAGAAAAAACTCTTAATAAATCCCTTCCCTTTCTGTATCATCCTATAAAGCTTCTACTTTATCTTCGTATTAGCTTCTCTTAGGTACAGGAAAAAGATTCCAAACAACTCCCATTCAAAGTTGGGTTGGTTTCCACAGTTTTGGGGTTTTTTTTCTTTTTCGGGAGGGTTATTTGTTTGGTTTTGGATGGGGTGTTTTCATGTTTTGTTTTGTGGTTTTTGTTTGATTTGAGTTGGGTTGGGCTTTGGTTGGTTGGTTGATTGGGGATTTTTGGGGGGGAATTGGTGACGTTTCTTTTTTTTTTTTTTCTGAAGAACACAAATATATGTTTTCCTATTTGAAAAAGCAAGCTGTTAAGTTGATGGATTTTTGTTCAGATGAATTTATTCCATTATTCCTGATTGTTATTTCTCTATAAAAAATTACTTCACATTTATCCTCTCAGATTTTTGGGAGCATCTATATGTGGAAATGATGAAGATGAAAATACTGGAATTAGTCTACACTTTCTTTAATATACTCTAAATTCAGCAGTTACTGTACAGTCATTTGCCATCTCCATTGTCACTTAAGGCTTATTTTAGACCACAAATGCAGAAAGTAGTGACACAACACTGAAAATATATGTTAACCTTGATAGGTCCCACTCCATCCAAAACTGACAGGTCAAGGGAATGAGTGAAACATGAGGGAAGCCCCTCTTGTCTCCTGGAGCTCACAAGGAATCTCACTAAGGTAGAATAAGGAAATAAGGGTCTGGATTCTGACATCTAAGAGTACTCCTTTTCACAATGTCTCAGACATTCAATTGCACTTTAATCACATTGTAAACCTGCATTTATACAGGAGTAGTTGGATTCTCCCTTGGTTCACCTCAACAGAGAACTATGAATACACTTTCTACATTTCTTTGGTTAGGTAACATTAATTGTAATTTGCTTCTCTCTTCTACTTTGGGAAAGCTTCTGTCCAGCAGGACTGTGTATCTTTGCAAGATGCAGACCACAATTCACATACACTTGTAAAATAAGGCCATAAGAAAGATGAGCCTTCCAGGTGTGCTGGAGAGCAGATTGAGCAGATTGATGTCACCTGTGACTCTATAGGTGCAAGCTGAATTGAGCAGGATGGGTTTCTACTGCTTGCACCATAGTGCTCAAAATTATAATTCTGACCCGAAATCAAGACATTTTCCTCAGACTGCTTGATTTTTGGAGAATTACCAACTGCATTATAGATGTATTTTTGTGAGTTCAACACTAAAAATCAAACTAAACCTAAATAGCTGTCATTGACTTTTAGTTGACACCAGAAACCTCTGATTGGCTTTTCCTCTTGAGATTTCAGGTACATTCAAAGAAGAAGAAGAATAAAGAATCTCAAATGGTTTTATCACTCCCCATGAAATCACAGAGGTTGAAAGCAATGCAAAAGTTGCAGCTTTTTCTGAAAAGGTCCCAAGAAATTTGTATGTAATGTCGAGTTTCAACTCAGCTGTCTTTTTGACCCTGAAGTTAGTGTGACATGTATGGCAGTGTTTATTAATAAAACAATAGTCCATTGGTAAACAAGTTTAATACCAGGCATGAATGTTTGATATTCCATCTAAAATGAAAAAATATGTATTCTATAATGAATACTTAATTAGGACTGTGATCTGAATACAAGGACCAGAGCCCCTACCGCTGTGCAGACAAACCAGAGTGAAATGAATTACTGTCATGCAGGGGGTGATATTAATGGTGTCCAGCTTTATAAATGAATCCAATTTTAAGCCACTTTAGTTGCTATCATACTGAGAGAGAGTGCAACATGCCTAACATATCATTTCTGTACTGCCAAATGCTGAGATTTAAGCTTTAAAAAATTTTAACTTGCAGATGTTTTCCCCCATTAAATATTTCTAATTATCTGTTGCTGCAGCCAGACAACATTAAAAATAAATAAAATTGAAATTTTGGGTTTTTTTAGCTGTTTGTTTGTTTGGATGGTTGGTTTTGGTTTGTTTTAGCTTATATTAAGCCATACATTAATAGATGGGCCTTGATTTTTACTCTGAAATGCTAACTGATGTTTGGCGTGAATGCTGACTATTTGGCCACTAATAATTTATTACAATGTAGTTTTTCTCAGCTGATGGTATGAGCTATGCAGTTTTATTCAGTCAGTTTTGCAGCTGTTAGGAAGTGGCCCTCAGCAAGAACCTCCACTTTCTACTTCCCTTTTAGAAATTTTAATATTCCCACTTGAGGGAGCAGTCATGCAAAGTCTCACACCTGTGAAAAGTTTAAGTCATGTGAATATTTCTTCACTGATTTCCAAAGGATTGCATGCATGTGCAAGCATTTGCTGCATTTAAATATCAGATTTGGGTTTAAATGTGTATTCTAACGTCTGACTCATTTAAATCTTCCAGATTGTAGACATTATTTTCACTTGTAAAACAGGTTTTCTCACTTACATAACTGGCATTTCTCTCTGTCCCTGCCAGCAAACACCCAGATAAATATATTACAAAAAGGCAATGTCAGTTTGCAGCCAGCTTGAGAGCAAAATTCTTCAGGGATGGTGAGCATCTCAGATGGCTGGCAGCAGTACAGCAGCATTCCCATTACAGCACAGATCAAACAGGAAAACAGGAGAGCCAAGCAAGAGCAGATTTTCAGGACTTGAGGTGAGCTGCTTGGAAGTACACAGTGTAGGTGTTCCTCTGTTCCCCACGAGGTTACTGCAAATTTCACTACTGACTCCACAAAAAAAACCCCAAAAAACAGAAAAAAACCAACCAACCAACCAACCAACCAACCAAAAAAACAAACAAAAAAAACCCAACAAACAAAAAAACCCTCACTGTTTTAATACCAAAATAGTTTCTAGGATCTACTGTCAAGTCTGTCTGAGGTCTGTCTCAGTCTCTGACTGGCTTTTTATTTCAAATGCTGATGTTTAAGTACTCATGTGTAGCAAGGATGAGCGGAACTTGGATGAAGAACAAGCCATAAGCTCAAGGCTTTACTATAAAAAAAAAAAAAAGAAAAAAAAAATTCCTCCTTTTTCCTTCATCAGAAATATTCAATTCTTAAAGGAAAATGGCAGGGTTAAACAGAATGGGACATTCCAGTATTTTCCAATATAAAGGACTTTCCTACATGGATGAAGATTTCTTGAGATTATAACTATGACTAAAATAATTAATCTATGACTAAAATAATTCTGATTTTGAACACTCTCCACCTTTCTGGCTCTCTCTAAAAGTTTTGACAAATAAAAAGAAGTAGTGGGATTTTTGGCATCAGGTCTGCCTGTGAAAAATATCACACAGACTGAAAAGAATTTAATTTATCTCAGTGAATCAAATGAAAAAAAAAAAAAAGTAATTTCTATGAGCAGTTGGTGTTTCTTTCATCTGATTAGTAATAGGAAAGAGAGTTTAATACTTCTAGGTCAGTGATTTGAATTGAGGTTAGTTAAGTAGTGTATGTTAGACAGAAGTTCATTATTACTTTTTGTTATTAATTATGGGTTTTGGTTGACTTACCTGAAGTGATTAAGAGTTATATTCAGACTCTAAATACAACCTTTGGTCCTGTTCATAACTTCCTCTGGCTGCCTTTTTCAGATGTTCTCTGTTACTGAGGCTTGGGTGAAATTTTGGATACTACAACTTAATTCTTTCAAAGGTGACAACAGGAGTTTAGTGCCTAAATTCCAACTAAATCTTAAAGAGAAGAATGGTTGAAGCTTAAGATTTCATGGGTCTGCTATTTCTCCCTCAGAGAAATTCTCATAAATTCTCATAAATCACTGAGGTTACACTTCGACATTGGAAGTAGCTGTGTGTCCTAATGTTGGCTAAATGTGGGTTTAAATACATTAATGGTGTTGAAATATTTACTTATTATTGTATGAGTAAACTGAAAGCAGGAATATCTTCTTTTAAATCTGAATGTTGCCAGACAACTCTTTAAAAAGAAATAGGAATAAGGTTCATTTTATAGAATTGTAGCCACCAAGAATTTGGACTCCTAAACTAAGCAGTTTGCCTTGCCTCCCTTAATACTGAGTGGAGGGAGGTAGACATCTCCAGGGAATGATTCATCCTTATGATATCTGCCTTATGTCCTGGAGTCTATATCTCCATATCAACCACAGAAAATGTATATCAGAAACAAGAAAAATTTCAGAATTAGTTAAGCTCACCATGCCTTATCATTATTGGCCCATTCCCAGAATCTCTTGCACCAAGAATATCTGAGGGCTGCAATAAAAAGAAATAGTTCCCCTCAGAAATCTCTATCACTCTTCAAAAAGTAAACTTTGATGTGGTAGATAAACAGGGAAAATTAGCACTTTCATTTGTTTGTTTTGTACCAGTGTTACTGATTAAAAAAAAAAAAAATCTTCCAAGAGAAGAAAATGCATTTTTCTCCAAGCAGTAATAAAAAATACAGGACTATCACACAGTATCTGGGAAAATCACATAGAGCATAGCTGTGGAACAATGACTATTTAATCCACGTTTAATTTGTGTCACCATTGTATATTGATTATCCATTATCCTCATGCAAATGGCATGACTTATCCATTGAAACAGCTGTGCATTGTTTTTAATTTTAAGCGAATTCTTTTAGTGCTCCATGAAAGGTGTCAGATTAGCAGCCCCAGGGACTGAAGGCCTCTGTTTATCCACAGAGCGTATTCGAGTGATAATGATGGATCCACTCAAGCAGCTGCCTCAGACGTTACTTATCTTGAGGGTTTGTTCCACTGCTCATAGGGCCAAAACATCCCCTCACAAATGAATAATAAGCAGATTCTGGGCCCATAGATGGAGAATGAGTGTTTAAATGCCAGCCTTCTGTAATAGTACATTCCCATTTATTTAGGGGCTCCTGTGTGAAACTGGGCTAACACAGGTGTAAAGTAGTTGCCTTGGAAAGAGCATAAAGTATTAACCTATTTTAAATATCCCTTGTAGTTCTCACAGCTTTTAAAAAAGTAACATATCAGATGCAGGAAAAGTAGGAAAAGGTGGCAAATGATCTGTGTTTGAGGATGAATTTTGGGAAACGAAAGACTCATCAGTCAAGCACTGAAGCTTGAGAAAATGGTCATGGTTTCAGGTGTCTCACAGAGGCCTCTCACAGAGTCAGGCACAGGATGAGAAAGGGAAAGGAACTGCTCTCTCATTAGTCTTTAAAACACAGAAATCAGGGTGTATTCAAGAGATTCTTGGACAAAAAGGTTTGTAACTTATGAAGGCAATTTTCATGCAACACACAATTAAACAGGGTTTCTCATCACCACAGGATGTTTCTGAGGATTCAAGAGGATTAAAAAAGGCAGTGGAAAAATCCAGAAGGAATGGGTCCACGGGAGGTTATTAAGTGCTGTGGAAAGGATGCTAGTTTCCCTTCAAGAAGTGCCAGCATCACAAACTGCCAGGAGCTAGGGAAATGTATCAGCAAGAAATCACTCAGTAGTTGTTTGATCCATCTTATTATTTCACTAAATGTCTTCTACTGCTCTCTTTTGGAGACAGGATGTTGCTCTGGAGGATTCTGGAATAGAGAACCTTTGACCTCAGAGGCAACTGCTTCATTTCTGGTGAAGTGTTATTTATAGCCTGGTACCAAATAACATATTACATTTCCATGTCCCGATTCCTCTACTAGATTTTGGTTTTCCTTCTTTATATAAATGAATGCAATCATTGGAATAAAAAGACTTCACAGTCATCACAGTCCATGAAAAAGATAGTGAGAGCATGTCATGTCCCTGTGTACGATCACCCGCCATTCCATTTTTTCCTGGGATTCAGTTTTTTGTGAAGTCAGTGAAATAAGTTACCCTTGAATTTCCGTAGTTAAAATTAGAAAAGCATTTCTGATTGCAGAATAAGTTATGCATCAGAATGCAGGTTTGAATGTGTGGATCAGGAATCTGGCTCCAAAATCGTCAGCCC
>VYZP01074117.1:1846-14595 GCA_013400635.1 Hypocryptadius cinnamomeus | reverse complement strand
CTGTGCTCCAGGGCAGGGTTACTCACTGATCTCCAGCTGCCTCTGGATCCTGCCCTTGCAGCGCTCCCGGTAGTCGGTCTGCGTGGCGTTGTACTCCGACATCACCTCCACGAACTTGCGGGACAGGGTGGAGTGCTGAGAGGGAACAGAAGGGGACAGGAGCTGAGGGTTCCAGCAGAGACACAGCCCTCCTGCCCCTGCAGCAGGGAAGCACCTCCTGCACCTCCAACTGTAGCTGCATTTCTCTTCACAGGGAAAAGCAAGGCACAACTTCCCAAGAATATTTCTGGGATTCACATTCTCTAAATCTCAGAGAAAGAAAAAACACTTTTCTCATACATCATCGTCAAAAAAANACTTTTCTCATACATCATCGTCAAAAAAAAAAAAACCAGAAAAAAGAAGCAAAAACGCACCACCTGCAAATTGTTTATACTTAACAAGTTATCACATCAAAGTTCTCACAAGCTGCTGTGAGAAACGCGTGCCGTTTCTCTCTGTCCCATAGCATCCACATCCAACCACCCCAAAAGCATTTCCAGCCCAAATGCTGCTCCAGAGAGAGTAACAGAGCACAAGGGGGCAGGTGGCAGCAAGTGACACATCCCCAGGGGAGTGGACCAGAGGTATCCCTCATCCAGCCCTAAGCAGAGCCTCCAGCCCCAAGAAGGTATCCTGGGAGGCTGGCAGCACCCTCCTTGCCCTGCTTGTGCCTAGAAAGCCTGGAGGCCACAGCAGTGCCCTGGGTTGGGCCCTGCCTGCCACTGCTGTGCTGCCAGGACATGCCAGACCCTGCACAGGCACAGCATGGACCCATGGGGATCACTCTGCAACGCTGGGGGCAACAGTACCCAGCCCTGCTCAAAGGCACAATCACAGCATCAGTAGGGTTGGAAAAGACCTCCAAGATTCTCATGTCCCTCCTTGTCACCCAGCCCAGAGCACTGAGGGCCACCTCCCTCAACACCTCCAGGGATGGGGACTCCACCACCTCCCTGGGCTGCCCCTTCCCATACCTGACCACCCTTCCAGTGGAGAAATTCATCCTGATGCCCAGTCTGAACCCCCACTGGCACACCCTGGGGCTGTTTTCTCTTGTCCTGTCCCTTGTCCCTGGGAGCAGAGCCTGACCTTCACCCAGCTGCCCCCTCCTGTCAGGGATTGTGGAGAGCCAGAAAGGCCCCCCTGAGCCTCCTCCTCTCCAGACACAGCTCCCCCAGCTCTCCTCATCAGATTTGTGCTCCAGACCCTTCTCCAGCTCCGTTGCCATCTCTGGGCAGTCTCTGCACAGTGAGGGAATGTCAGACATGCCTGGCACCAGCAGCACTCAGATGTGTTGGTGCAGGTGTTCCTACACCTGAGCAGCCCAGCCAGCACAGCCCCAGGCAGGAGACAGCACAGGGGACATCTCCAGGGTACTCTGCCACTGGGCACAGGGGACATCTCCAGGGTACTCTGCCACTGGCTCTACAGCTATTCTAAGCCAGCAACAGCACAGTATTTATGGAGAGCCTCAGCTCATCTTCTCCCTCCTCCAGCCAAACCTCCCACCAACCAACGCCCCTGGCAGCTCCAGCTCCATCCTCTGCTCGAGAGGGGCTGGCCCAGAGCGAGGTCACAGCAGCTCCCAAACAGCTCAAAATCCAGCAACAACGTGATGTGCCATCCAAGTGACTCTTCTGCTCCTCCAAAATTGTTTTGCCTAAAATCCACTTCATTCTCATTCAGCGGAAAACTATCAACATAGGTTGATCTGGAGCCAAAAATAGCCTGGGTGCTGAGTGACACCCTTCCTGCTCACTAGCACACCATGCTACACCTCTTTTGCTTAAGAAATTACTTAACTCAGTGTTTATTTTCTCAGATGGTTATTTTATGTTCCTATGAGCATCCCACATGTCTACAGTATGCATTTGATTTTTGAAGGAATAGGGAGTTTGGTGCAAAATCAACTAGAAAAAAGCATTTTAAATGGCTTTCAGACATTACAGAAACCTACCTGAATATTCACAGCAAATAAAAAGCATATCAAAATGTACCTTGTGATTGAACACATTAAACAGAAAATATTAACTCAAGCTAGGAAAAGGATTTGTTTCACTCAGGTCTAGCAACTCTTCACTCCCCAAACATGGACAAAGCAGCCCAAACTGGATTTCCAAAGAGCTGATAAAAGCTCTGGGTATTCAGAGTGGGTTCTGAAAGCCCCCAAAAGCACACACTGAAAATGGGGTCCTTGTCCTTCAAGGTATTTTTGAAGTGTTTATCCCATGGGGTAATACACAAAATTTATATTTATATATATAATATATACTTATATATGATATATACATAGAGAACCATGGAAAATACTGTTGAGACCTCTGGGAAGTTGCACCATTGGCTGCATTTCTGGGCTGGGGATGCCCTTAGGAACTGTGACCCCTGTACCTTGGTCTGCTGCAGGCAGGTCCAGGTCTGAGGAGACTCTTCTGGCTGGAGATGACCACAGCAAAGCCAGAACATAAATCCATAATCCTAATGCTCAGCTACTCCTGGTTTACAACACGTTAACAAGGGGGAATCAGCTCCTCATCCCTTCTCTTACTCAGTGTTTTGCTAACAGCAAGTCCAAACAAACTGGAGAAGGCACAAAGACCTACAGAAACACCAAGCTTCAAGCATCAGGAGTGTCTAAATCAGCTTTCCAGCCTGGCTCATCCCAAATCCCATACAGAATGGGGGAAGGGAGGTGAGAGCAGGCCAGGCTTTGGGAGCACACAGCCACACTGCCCAGGGGGGGCTGGAACTGCTCAGTGTCACTGCAGCAGGACAAAGGTGGTGGTGACCCCAGGTGGGGCACAGGCTGAAAGAAGGGTGTGGTCAGCTGAAGGTGACAAAGCTTAGAGAGATCCTTTGGTTGCAATGACCCAGAGGGAGCAAAGAGAGAAGCTGGAGCAAAACTTGTCTTGGATGGAAGTGCACAGGGGCAGGAAAAGAGATGAGGGAGAAAGCTGGGACATGGAATTCCCACATTAAGGGGGGAAAAATCTTTGTAAAAGCGGTCAAACACAGAACCAGGGCCCAGAGGACCCATGGTCTGTGGTGTCTCCATCCCTCTGGATACTGGGGAGACACCTGCAGGAGCTCAGAGTCAGGGACCAGCCAGGTCAGAAGTCAAAGCTCCACAGTGGAGCAGTGTCACACTGCCCACTCAGGGCTCTGTGCCACGGCCAAGAGGTGTCCCCCTGCCCCCAGGGAAATGCTAAGAAATGCCCAGATTGCAAGAAAACTTCACAACTCCCTGGCTGAGGGAGTTTGGGTTTTTCAGCCTGGAGAAGGCTCTCGGGGGACCCTAAAGTCACTTGCAGTGCTAAAGGGGCTCCCAGAGAGCTGGAGAGGGACTTGGGACAAGGGCCTGGAGTGACAGCACAAGGGAGAATGGCTCCCCACTGTCAGAGGACAGGGCTAGATAGAATATTGGGAAGGAATTCTTTCCCATGAAGGTGCTGAGGCCCTGGCACAGGGTGCCCAGAGCAGCTGTTGCTGCCCCATCCCTGAAGTGCCCAAGGCCAGCTTGGATGGGGCGTGGAGCAGCCTGGTCTGGCAGGTGTCCCTGCCCTTGGCAGGGGGTTGGACTGATCACCTCTGCAGGTCCCTTCCAACCCAATCACTCCATGGCTTTATGGTGGAGCAGAGCCCTGAATCCCACCCTCCACATACCAGGATGAACCACAGAGTTCAACACAGACCAAACCTAAACCCTGCTCAAACCCACAGCCCTGGCTCATGCAGCTCCCATTTGTGGCCACCTCTGGTTTCCCCAGACACTGCTGAAGTAAAGCCTTGTCCTGAGAAACAAGGGCACAGCACAGCAATGCCAGAGGCCACACCACTGACTGCCACCTCCCCTCCCTGCCACTGGCACCTGCCCCTGGGGTGCCATCAGCTCTCGAGGGGCTCAGCACAGAGGACAGAGCAGAAGCCCTCGGGGCTTCTCAGCACTGCTGCCAGCACACACAAGTGTCCCCAGAGTGGGAAGGGAAGGGTTTTCTTGGATGGGATCTGCTGACAGCCTGACACTGCCCAGCTGCAACAGAGCTCTGTCCACTCTGGATCCCTTCTGGAAGGAACACAAGAGCTGCTCTGCATCAGAACCTGCTGCTCTCCTGCTGCTGCAACATCCTTTGGCTCTGCCATGCCCCAGCAATTCCCTGTCCTGCCTGCCCTAGGGACAGGTGGGCCTCTGCCCTCCCCCAGCTTTGCAGAGGATGGTTCCCCCACTGAGCTGGGACAGCATCTCCCTGCTGCTGCAGGGCTGGGGGTGCTGGGCTTCCAGCTGCGAGCTGCATCTGCAGAGCTGCTCCATCACCATCGCTGCCATACTGATCTGGCACCAACTGTGATGGGAGAGCAGGCTCCCTGAGAGGCTTCCCAGGCTGAGGAGGAGATAAACTACAACAGCCAAAACTCCTCCAGCACCACTGCAGAGCATGGAGGTATCAGGACTTTTTGTGTGTGCATAACCCCCTGTGAGAGCCACAGATCTGGATCCCAGCCCAGGTGATAAAGAGCAGCACTGGCTGCTCCTGTTGCCTTTATCCCTTTAATGGTTTGCTAAAACACATTCTTGCTTGTGAACAAGGCCTTGCCTTCACCCATCTCCCAGTAGAGAGGACACAGCTCTGCAGTGATGCAAGGACAGATTCCAGGCTGGAGCAATGGCTGCATCCCCCAGGTGCTCTCTCACCAAAGCAGCACCAGAAAGTAGAAATTACACAGCAGCTCTGCATGGCTGGGCAGGAGGACAGAGCTTCAGGCAGAGAAATCCACTCCATAGCCACACACAGGCCTCCTCTCCCAGCACTTCTGGGACCCTCAGCTGCCACTCCCACCCTCCCCTCCCTGGTGCAGAGGCTCACCTGAGTTTTCCACTCCCCACCCTCCCCTCCCTGGTGCAGAGGCTCACCTGAGTTTTCCTTATCCGCAGGTCGGCCGATGACCTGTTCAGCCCCTCCTCTTGTTCGATGCTCTGCTCAATGCCTGCTCAGGGCAGAAGGACACTTTAGTTTGTGCTGTTTGGAGAACAACCACAGAATCATCAAGGCTGTAAAAGACCTCCAAGATCATCAAATCCAACCTTCCACTGATTACCTCAAGCCCATTACACCACTCTGCCAAATGCCACATGTACTCATTTTTGAACACTTCCAGGGATGGTGACTCCACCATCCAGAGCACCTGTCCCAGTGCTTAACCAAAGGAAAGGGATTGCTTGGCAAAGGGACTGTGAAACACTGGATCAAGGAGCAGCTGGTACTGGGCACTTCCCAAATCCTGACTCCACCATTCAGCCTGGCAGCAAAGCCTTGTTTCATGACTGCAAAGCACCTGGTGCCTGGCCACTGGCTGTGATTTGGGGCTGAAAGGGCAGCACTGTCACCCCCAGGCTGGTGAGCCAGGATTTCTACATAAAATCAATGTGATGCTTAGGTCTGATTGCCAGTATTCAAACAAATTGGAGAGCTGTTTCCACCAGAGAGGCAGGAGGAGAAAATCCAGAGCTGAAGTGTCTCTGCAAAATACCAAACCCCAAAACTCCTCCAGGGAACCTAAAAACAGCAGCTCCTCCAGCTGCCTGGACTGGCACAGGGAGTACCCACAGGAGTGCCCTGCACCACGCTGAGCAGCCATGGAGCAGCACAGGGATCTGCCCCTTTAATTAGGAAGATAATTGACACAAAGCCCTCACTGCCCAAAGCCTGAGAGCCATGGCAGGGAGGAGCACTGTCATGTCCCACAGTGCTGCGGGCAGGAGGGCTGGCACAGAGCAGGACCAGCAATCCTGCGCCATCCCTGGCAGTGTCCAAGGCCAGGTTAGACAAGGCTTGCAGCAACCTGGAGCAGAGGGAGGTGTCCCTGCCCATGGCAGGGAGTGAAATGAAATTACCTTTAAGGCCTTTTCCAACTCAAACCATCCCATCATTCCAGGATTCTATGAAACCTGCTCCTCAAGGCCGGCTCAGGATATACTAATTCTAGTATTAACTGCAGGGGATTATAAAACTGGGAAGAAAGTTCCCATCAGCAGGCTGGCCAGTGTGCAGAGACACACATCTCCACCTAAACCAGCCATGTGAGCTGGTGGCATCCCTGGAGTCTGGCTGAAGACCCCATTCCCAACACTGATGCCCTACAGCTCTCAGAGCCCAGCTGTCCCCAGCATTTTCCATCCTGGAGCAGATCCCTCAAGCCCAGCACAGGGCAGGTTCCTCCTGCAGCAGGGCTCACCCTCCAGCACAGCTCAGTGTACTTTATCAGTGACATACACTGAGTGTACACTGAATACTTCCTGCACACTCATGCAGAGCACTCCCCACTCCCATGGAATGGTATTGGCAAACACTGGGCATTTCTGGTAACCAGTAAAATCACATTTTCCCAAGCAGCTAGTAATCAGAAATTGCCCCTGCATGAGTAATGTTTGGCCTGAAGAAGTCAGTTTGTTGTCAGCAGATGTTGTTTTTGATCAGTCCTGACTGTTTTCTGTCACTGATCATGCTGGCCATGAGGCGATTTGGGACAAAGCACAAGCACTAGTCATCTGCTGCTCCAGGTAAATATGATACCAGAGAGGCTTTTCTGGAAACAGGAAACAGGAGCCTGCCCTGAAATCCTTCAGGCTTTCAAAGTCCCTTAAAAAACATTGAACAACACACTTATGGAAAAGGATTTTTGTTTTTTTAAGGCCAATCCCCATCACCAGGGATCCCAGTGTGTCCAGGGCCATAGGAATGGATCCCTTGGACTGTGGAATAGATAAGATATCCCTGGCTCTCCTTCCTGGCTCTAGTTGACATCATGTGTTAGGAGGACAAAGGGAGCATGGGAACAACAGAGGTACAGGTCTCCTGGCCCACACATGGGACATGGCCACACCAGTGGTGACCTAATACAGGGCTCCAGGCATATCTGAGTCCTCCATGACTGCCAGACTTCCACAAAACCCTGGGATTAGTGAGAACACTGCTGCCTTGGGGGAAGCAGCTCTCTCTCCTACCCTTCAGACACAGCCAGGTCTTCTGCACCAATGCCAACCAAACCCCAGACTGATGTCCATGCCACCACAGGAAAATCTGAGGTGCCAGGGGTGACCTGCCTCCTGTCTCAAGATGCTGCCATCCTCTCGGGCTCCCTCAGTCCCCTGGGGTCCACTCTTGGAATTCTGGGTTGTCTGAGTGCTCCAGCACAACCTGACCATCAGTGGGTTGACAGCCACCTTGTTCTCACACCTCAGAGACTGTGACAGTGGACACTGAAGGTCACATCCTGCAGCACATCCCACAGCAGCACCTCCTCACTCACCCAGACCTGAACAGAACCCTTGGCCAAGCTGGGGGTTTGCCCAGTGTCCAACCCCTGCCAGAGGTGTGCCACAGGACTCACTCAGAGCCCACCAGCTGCTCCTGGCCCCATTCCCTCAAATCCATTCTGGGAACAGGGCACAAGGGGGCAAACTCACAAAGAGCAGATAAAAGCATCGGGGGGAACAGCAGAGAGGGCAGGAGATGCTGATCCCTGGGAGTATTTCCAGCCTGGGACAAGGGTGCTCCAGGCAGAGCCAGAGCTCCATCCCAGGCTCTTTAGCTTAGTTCAGTTTAGTTTAGTTTGGTTTAGTTTAGTTTAGTTTAGTTTAGTTTAGTTTAGTTTAGTTTGGTTTAGTTTAGTTTGGTTCAGTTTAGTTTAGTTTGGTTCAGTCAGTCATCACTCACTCTTTAGTTTGGAGCGCACTTTGTTTGCCGTCTTCTTTATGTCAGACATCAGCTCCTCCAGCTCCTCTTTCGTTTCTGGGGAGAGAGGAAAGAGCAAACATGGATGTGCTGCAGACACCACTAAAATCTGCTGCCCTGCAGAGTGTAGAGACCAGAGCTGTGAGCCCTTCAACCCCCCAGCCTGAAGAATTTCCAACCCCTGACTGAAAACACTCCCAACTCCTGGGCTGGGAGCACTCCCACAATCCAGACTGGGAACACTTCCACTCCCAGACTGGAAGCACTCCCACCCCCAGATTGGAAGCACTCCCACAATCCAGACTGGGAGCACTCCCCCACTCCAGACTGGGAGCACTCCCCCACTCCAGACTGGGAGCACTCCCACCCCCAGACTGGGAGCACTCCCATCCCCAGACTGGGAGCACTCCCATCCCCAGACTGGGAGCACTTCCATCACCCCAGGCTCCGTGCTGGACTCTCCTCACACTCCTGAGACCTCCAGCTGCTCCCAGCTCTGGGGCCCCAACACAAGAGTTAAATTGAACAAGAATGAGGTCAGGTTAGACATGGGGAAGAAATGTCAGACCATGAGGGTGGTGAGCCCTGGCACAGGGTGCCCAGAGCAGCTGTGGCTGCCGCATCCCAGGAAGTGCCCAAGGCCAGGCTGGATGGGGCTTGGAGCAACCTGGGATACTGGAAGGTGTCCCTGGCATGGCAGGGGGTGGAACCTTTCAAATTCCCTTCAAACCCAAACCATCCTGTGACTCTGTGATCACATACAGGTTCCCCTCCCAGAAACCAGCGTGTCCTGAAAGAAGCCAGGATCTGCAGAGGTGCCCCTCACCAATCTGTGCTTCAGGAACTGCCAGAGCCCCTGGACACAGCAGCAGGGCTGCAGCAGGGCCACAGCCCCAAGCCCAGCTCACTGAGACCCAGCTGTGGTCTGCCAGTGCAGCTCTCCCTGCTGCCAGCCCAACACTCCCTCTTGATTTTGATGAGATCAAGACTTAATTAAATAAAACTTAGTTTAATAGAGCTCAGGCATATTGACTGACTCATGTCAATGGTTCTGATGCCAGCTGCCAGTCATGGGCATAATTAGAAAATCCTGATGATGGGAATGTTCTGGGGGAAGGTCCTATCATTCTGGCAGCTGTACAAATTCCTATCCCTGAGCTACAAGCTTCAGCACTATTGGGAAAAGGAGAAAAGGAACACATCTGTGAAGCCCTTCACCCCAGGATATTTGCTGGAGAAGGGGCACAAATGCAGGAATAGGACATTTCCAGTTTAAGTTCTCATTTAAGTGCCTAATTTTTTTCCCCCATTCTTAAAAAAAAAACTTGTAATAGTAAGAAATAAAGAAATAATAAGAAATGGTACTGTGAAGAAATTTCTTGAAATAATTTGCAGTAATAGGAAAGTAAAAATAAGAAAGTGTCATAATAAGAAATTAATAACTGTAATAATAAGGAATTAATAATTATTTCTTAATACAGAAATAAACCAGCCTGGGCTGAGTGACTCCCTGCATCCATCCAGGCTGGGTAAGCAGACAGGACCAGGAGTACAGGAGATAACAGGCTGCCATGGATATGGGATGGGCTGGGAGCTGGGACTGTTCACCTGGAAAGAGGAAAGCCAAGGGGGTCCCTACTGCTGTCTGAGACCACCCTGCAGCAGGGTGGAGAGAAGCTGGGGCCAGGTGTCCTGCTGGTCCTTGGAGGTGACATTCAGCTTCCTGCTGAAGCTTGGGGGTGCACAGGAAGAGGACAAGCAGTGCTGAACCAAGCTGGGGCAAGCAAAATGCAAATTAGATATTAAGAAGAAAACCATCCATGATGGCGGTCAAACACCAGATGCAGAGAGGCTGTGGGATGTCTGTCCTTATGGATGTTCTGCACAAGGCTGGGTGAAAGGCTGAGCACTGGACCTGCTGGAGGGGACTGGCCAAGGTCCCTTCCCACCCATATCCACCTTCAATGCTATTGAACAATTTCTCATAACTCACTGCCATGTGCTTTCCCTTCTCCCTGTCAGTTCAGGCTGAGGGATCCCCCCTCTATTCTGCTCTGAGACCTCACCTGCAGACCTGCTTCCAGCTCTGGAGACCCCAACCCAGGAAGGATGTGCAGCTACTGCAGCAAGTGCAGAGGAGGCCACAGAGATGCTCTGAGGGCTGGAGCCCCTCTGCTCTGGAGCCAGGCTGGGAGAGCTGGGGGTGCTCACCTGGAGAGGAGAAGGCTCCAGGGAGAGCTCAGAGCCCCTTCCAGGGCCCAAAGGGGCTCCAGGAGAGCTGGAGAGGGACTGGGGACAAGGCATGGAGGGACAGGACACAGGGAATGGCTTCCCACTGCCAGAGGGCAGGGATGGATGGGATGTTGGGAAGAGATTTCTCCCTGGGAGGGTGGGGAGGCCCTGGCACAGGGTGCCCAGAGCAGCTGTGGCTGCCCCATCCCTGGAGTGTTCAAGGCCAGGTTGGACAAGGCTTGACCAACCTGGTCTAGGGGAAGGTGTCCCTGCCCATGGCAGGAGGATGAGATGAGATGAGATGAGATGAGATGAGATGAGATGAGATGAGATGAGATGAGATGAGATGAGATGAGATGAGATGAGATGAGATGAGATGAGATGAGATGAGATGAGATGAGATGAGATGAGATGAGATGAGATGAGATGAGATGAGATGAGATGAGATGAGATGAGATGAGATGAGATGAGATGAGATGAGATGAGATGAGATGAGATGAGATGAGATGAGATGAGATGAGATGAGATGAGATGAGATGAGATGAGATGAGATGAGATGAGATGAGATGAGATGAGATGAGATGAGATGAGATGAGATGAGATGAGATGAGATGAGATGAGATGAGATGAGATGAGATGAGATGAGATGAGATGAGATGAGATGAGATGAGATGAGATGAGATGAGATGAGATGAGATGAGATGAGATGAGATGAGATGAGATGAGATGAGATGAGATGAGATGAGATGAGATGAGATGAGATGAGATGAGATGAGATGAGATGAGATGAGATGAGATGAGATGAGATGAGATGAGATGAGATGAGATGAGATGAGATGAGATGAGATGAGATGAGATGAGATATGAGATGGTCTTTAAGGTCCATTATGAGTCTGTGACACACTGCTGTGAAGCTGCCACTGAGCACACACAGGACAAGTGCTGAGCACAGGCCTATGCTGGCCACTCAGGGAGCCAGCAAGGGCCACAAGACCACACTGATGGAAGGAGGGGACAGGGAACAGGGCTGGATGCCTTCCCTCAAAATATTTCCAACTGAGCAGCATGAAGAACACTCCTTCTGGCTTGATTTGAGTCACAGGCCGTGTGAGGATTGCTTGGCGGCCTGGCAGGCACAGGCTGCCCAGACAATTATTTTCACATGCACAGTGTCTGTTTAAGTGACTCACTCAGATTATTTAACCATTCACAGCCAGTGACACACAGCCAGGGGAAGCTGCAGTACCACAACACTGCTGTGCTATGGCCAGCATCCCTTCATACCAGAGTGGCACTGAGGGATGTTTCAGAGCATGAGCCAAGCTCCCCCACATCCCACAGCTCACCCAGGATGTCCTCTCCATTCCCACTGGCACTGAGCACAGTGAGAGCAGAGATGTCCATCCCCATGGCCACGTGTCCCCAGTCTCTGCTGGGAGGGAGAAGGAGTCTTTGGTCCAAGGTCGAGTTTTACACCCCTGAGAAGCCCCAGGGCCTGCTGTGACCTGCCTGGGAGGGAGCCCAGCAGTGCAGGGAGCAGGCAGGGGTGCAGGCAGGGGCACAAACTCTTCCTCCTCCCTCTGCCAACAGCTAATGAGGCTGTCTGACAGAGAGCAGACACTCAGCCCAGGCTGGTGACACTGCAGGCAGGCAGGAACAGGAAGGCAAAAGCAGATAGAAGCAGACAGGGGCAGGCAGGAGCAGGCAGGAGCAGGCAGGGGCAGGCAGGAGCAGGCAGGAGCAAGCAGGAGCAAGCAGGAGCAGGCAGGGGCAGGCAGGAGCAGGCAGGAGCAGGCAGGAGCAAGCAGGAAGAGGCAGGCAGGGGCAGGCAGGAGCAAGCAGGAGCAGGCAGGGGCAGGCAGGAGCAGGCAGGAGCAGGCAGGAATAGGCAGGCAGGAGCAGGCAGGAGCAAGGAGGAACAGGCAGGCAGGAAGGAGCAGACAGGATCAAGAGTGAGCAGGCAGGAGTAGGCAGAAGCAGAAGGGAGGAACAGGCACACAGGAAGGAGCAGGCAGGAGAAGGCAGGGAGGCAGGAGCACACAGGAGCAGGCAGCAGCAGGCAAAAGAGCAGGAAGGAGAGCAGGCAGGTGCTGGCAGGCACAGACTTCCACCCTTCACAGGTACTGTCACTATCTCTCTGGACATCATGGTGACAGTGACTTTGCTCTAAGAGTCCCTTGACTCTTTGCTGGGACTAAGAAACTTCACCTCGGTAACCTTCAAGTCTTTACAGACAATAACCAAACAAAATCATTGAGAAAAGTGCAATTCCAAGCTAATTCCCAGCTGAATTACCTGGCAAAGCTGGAAGGATCTTTTTGGCAAAGACTTAGCTCTTTCAATAAAAAATGAAAGAAGATCATGGGAACAGTTCCTTGAAGAAAATTTTGAAAAAAATAAACCTTTCCTGTTTACCTAGGAACTTTCATTTACGGAATGTAGGGTATTTTTTAAAGGTGAATGCAAAGAGGAAGCACAGACCTGAAAGCCCCACAAGGATCTGATATCTGGGAGCAAATATTAAGAAATTCTTCCTAAGAACTCTATGGAGTTGGCAGAAGCATCTTCCATAGTGTTTCATGGCCTTAAAGCAACACAAATGAAATCTGTTTTAAAAGGTGCTAGAGATGAGATTGGCTAGAAAGGTCCTGAACGTGGGTCAGGGCAATCCCCAGTGCCAGGACAGACTGGGAGATGGATGGATGATGGATGGATGGATGGATGGATGGATGGATGGATGGATGGATG